>JAOBRD020269921.1:0-23296 GCA_027575215.2 Hydrozoanthus sils | reverse complement strand
CCTTCCTGGGAAGGGACTAGTACAGCTTTGGTTTGAGGACGGTTTGGCGAACTTACATCAAATAATAACTTCAAAATTAATTTTGAAACTTCCCAAAAAGTCACCAAGTTAAAAAAAAACTCTTTAAAACTACCAATCTTCAAGGGAAAAAAAATGCAACTCAAAATTCATCCAAAAATTCTTAAACTATTCAAACTGACTTTCTTCATTCCATCTATGTTTAAGCATAGGGATTTTGTATATTCAAACCATTGACGGAGATATCGGAAGAAACGTGAGGAAAAGTGGCCACAAAGCGCGCTTTGGGTTTACTCCCGCCTTAAGTCAGTGGAAATTATTACGTAACAAAATCTCCCTCTGTGTTTCAATTAAAATAACAGCCTGATCTATTATGTTTTGAGGTTTTTTTCTTCTTACTGTCATTTTCTGCTTATAGATATTTTCAGAACGCCCCACTCTCTTCTTTTTCACAGCCCCGGATACAAAAATCCTATTGATATTACCTTGATTTTTCTTTTGAAGCAGAAAACAAAAGCGTTCCATTATCTCATAAATCAATTATTCCCCCAAAACCGGAAATGAGACAAAAATGACCTCAAAATTGTACGAATCTTTTCTTTGAGAATCGGAACAAAAGTAGCTGATGGTCCCAAAGCGCTCATAATCAACTCACCGAATTACAGCTTTCCATTCAAAATCATATATTTTGCCAACAGTTGGCCGTTTTGCGTTAAATGTGTTATTGTTTTTAGTTAAAGGTGCAATACCTGTGCGACATCTAAGTAAACTCTACATCTATTTTTCTTTTTGAGGCTTAATCCAACAACTTAATAGTATACCATAGGGCAGTCGTTCCAAAATTGTTAATGCACTTCTGCCTCGGAAATAATATCCGTTTTGAAGGTGTTTTTTTTTTCATTCCATGTGTACTGATTTTGATTTGGCTGTAATCACTGTGTCTAATTTATGATTTGAGCAAACTCAAAGTCTATAACCAATTGTTGGCAAAGTTGTCAGGAAGGTCGTCGAAAGCCTTAGATATACTTTTGTCAACAAATTAGTACGTTTGGTTTAGATAAACATAATAACATTAACAGAGCGAAGTTTCTTTGGAATGTTCATCCAAATTCACCAGGCTCAATATTCAAAAATCATAGCGTTCAACATGAATACTGACTCATTCAAAAGCAATTGTGTGATTCACGGCAAAACAAGATTTGAACGCAGAATTTGCGCGCAGTTTCACACTTTGACGCGAGTCTAAGCTTTTGATGCTTGACGTGTTTAACCTTGTAGCCTTGGATAGAAAACTACAAAGTCCGTACTATCTAAAAGTTTAAAATGCAGTGTGATGATGTGCTAATGTCTTTCAAAGGTAAAAAAGGTGCAAATTATATTTTTAAAAAAACACTAAAAGCTGGGCCACTTTGTCTCTTGGTTCCTTCCGGAGCCCTTTGTCGAAGACTAAAGTAATCAACGCCAAAACAGTCAGAAAATTCGTTAATCGCATTAAGAACTCACCTGGCTTCAAAGTAGGCACACATAAAATTGCTTGGTTTGTCTTTTTCTTTGTAAATAATGCCTTGGTTATGTACTTGAAGCAATAACCTTTGACATAATCACTGAACAGTGTGCATGGAAAGTATACTGTGTTATGACCAGGGACAGCAGTCTTTCCTGTGATAAATTTCCCCGAGTTTTGATCATACAACTCAATTGTATCTGTAGTACGACGGCACTCAGGAGCGGTGAATCTAACTGCAAATGTATGCTGACAGGGTAAAATATTTCTCAATGGTGAGGTGAGAGAATGTATGCTCCATGTAACATGCATTCTTTTACTCCGAGTTCTAATAACAGGATTGCCTTTAGCAATTGAAACATATTCGAAGTAGTAGAAGCCTTGAGTATCGAATGTTTCACAGCCAAAACTCATACGGATTCTTGTTTCCCCTTCTTTTTGTCGACCGCTTTGCAACTTACGAACCGTCTTCGATGTAACGTTCACACGCTCCGAGCCTCTTTTGTAGTAGACATAAATTTTGTCTCTATGTTTTCGTGGAAGGCACTTTCGGTTGTGATGAATCCAAATAGATCCAAATTTCGTCAATGCAGTGTGGTTCACAGGCGTTTCTATTCGAATCTTGTCCCACTTTAGAGTTAGTGTCTGGTTTAGAGTATCGTTTATTTGACTATCGGACAAACTGTATTGAAACTGGTAACGTCCTGGTTGATCGAAGATATCACAACGTAAAACCACAACCTGGGGGGGTCTCAGTGCGAGGCTGTTCCGAACAGTGGAAACCAATTTTTGTTCAGGCGTATAACGAAAAACATTTACAGTAACAACCCTTTCTGTCCCGTTTGCTGAGAGCTCAAGCGGAAACCAGAACGTAATGTTCACATCTCCGGCAAGAATAGTATCGATTGTTGAGAGTTTTGTGCGGATACCGGTATCGTTCCCTGATCTTATACCTAAAAAAGATCGCAAAAGATAACATTAAACCAATACTACTCGGTACTAAAGCCGAAAAAAGGACAAACTTTAAGTCGAATTCCAAGATTCAGTTTAAGCCAAAATCAATGGTGTGGAAATTACAAAAGTCGGAATACAACAATTGCTAACTCGAATAAAGAGTTTGTGCTTACGGTTATATTATTTAACCACATACATGTACATAGCTTAAAATATTTTTATAAATCAAACGTATTTTGAAGAGTGCCCTTTTCACTCAAATTGAATGGCGTTTTGTCGCGCGCGAACATATAATATGTATTTTAACCCGGCGAGCAATTATTTCACTCGTGGCCCTTGGCAGTTTCCAGTTTAAAGAACGCCATTGAACCATTGCAAAAGTAAGAATCAAGTCGAGTTAGATAATCAGGAAACTTTGAGAAGCGTTAGGTCGCTTTTTGGCACGATACAGTTTCTCAAACTACTTAAAGAAAAAAAACCCGATGTAAACCTACAGTCAGCTTGTACTTACGAGTATAAACGGCTGGAATAAGCCAGGCAAAACTCCAAGCCAAGAACGCAAACTGTACACAGCGGTATTCCATTTGTATTTCTTCATGGGCGATTCTTCTGCCTGATGAAAGAAGCTTTAAGTAAACTACCGGGGATAAGAAAATATATCTTTATAAAGTGTGAAAACGCAGCAATATAAGCCTGACAGGACAGTTATATTGACCGATATTTGCCATTTCACGGCTCGCGCTTTTGCATGTTTTAGAGTTTGCTTAGCTATTTAGGACCGATAATTAATTGTTCATAATTATATTGTGCTGTACGATCAATTAGCATTCCACGCCCCCTCTCCGCTCGCTGACCTGTATTGTAATGCAAACATTGTCAATCAACAGTCGTCCTTTTCGCTTCAGCTCCGGTCTTGTTTACATTGACTTCTGACGAAAAACGCAAATAGCAGTCTAAATGTCAAACAAAACACATTTTTTAATAATCGTGATAAAAATGATCTTATAATTGTATTACATTATGCAACTCCAAAAGAAATATATGCTCATTATTGATCCAAGTGAACAGCGATCGAGAAACACTCAAACAGTGTTTAATGTTTGATCAGCGAATCACGAAAAGAGAAAAGGCAACGGTATGTCTGACCGGCGAAATTCTGGCTGTTGAAAACAACCGAAAAATCAGTGATTATAGAAGGATAACATATATTTCGTCGAATATATAGTGAAATCACCAGTCGTGAATCCATACTGTTGTTCGTTTTTTATATGCTAATTTCTTGTTTACAATCGCATGCAAGACTCGAATGTCAGGTCAATGGCTGACCAATATCGCTAATTTCCAACTATATTCGAATCTGAATGCAATTAACAAATGAATATGGCGGTAGAAGGTTGGCTTTTAAGCTATGCTTTCATCAAACAACATCAGGTGACTTAAAGTAGATCTTTACAATAACCGAATAGAGATTCGTTTTGGTTGAGCAATTGCTGCAAAGAGTTTCCGCAGTTGATAAGATCTGATTATTTGAGGAACAACATGACTTTTCTCATCAACACAAATTGCCTAAAAACTCGGATTGATTTTGCCGTAAATAAACTCCTCATTTTGATGTCCGTAAGAACAACCTGTTTTTCAATAATTATGTGTTTAAGATAAATTTACACCTCTAGCCCGCCCCTATATTTATCGCTCTTGAAAAGACGCCAAATCACAAGAATTGATCCTGTATATATATGAATGTTACATCTAACCTATTTTGGAACATCGAAAGTTGTTTTGGTGAAATTTCGTCACAAATTGTGTAGCAGAAGAAGTTTATTTTATCACAACAGGCTAGAGTGTTCGCGGGTTTGAACTTTAAAGCTCATCAATTATACATTTGTATTTTAGTTATTATTTTAATATTCAAATTCGATGAGTAAGTTGTTCGTATATTTATGTATGCTTTTGTTTTCTAAATAATCCGCCTACATGTGGTGGGTTCGTGAGCTCCAAATCAAAAAGAACTGTGTTCTCGCAGGGAAAAGAGTTTTCAAAATGGCTTACTATCAAAACGAAAAAGGCAGGTTGTAGCACAAACTTTATCTTGAGATATAAAGATCTTTATAACACAATACTGCAGCTTTTCCTAACGACTTCCCGAGTAACGATGAGAACAAATATTAAGTTTCCTATTTACCACAGAAATATCAATTTCTAACATGTAGAACTGGCGTTAGCGAACAACAAATTAACAACTTCTCACCTTCCGAACTCACAAGATCTTATTCCCTCGCCACTATGAAACTGAATTTAGATACCATCCATATGTTTCCGTATAGTCTTTTTGATTTTCCTTCAATATTACAAGGAATTCGTTTGTTCTTCAGTTTCTACCCAGTATTTTGACCAGTGCCATAACACTTAGAAGTATTTTCAAAATTCTGTTAAACTTCCCTTATCTATATGCGAAACCATCGACCGATAATTCGACGAAATTGTGAAAACAAAATGACCGAATGGCGCACCTTTGACAAGTAATCAAGAACGAAACAGCCGAATACATGTGCACTGATTAAATTTCTTTCGACGTACAAGTAATTTGCAATAGAATTAAAACATGTTTGTCGTTGTGTGCCAATATTTGCTTCAGAACAGACTAAGTTATTGTCTCTTTGATGAGAAGGGAGGGCATCTTTTGTGTTTTCACCAATTAGAAACAAAAGCAACCGCTTGCCACAGTGACAACAAATCAACGTCAAGAGTAGATCAAGGATATTTTAAACTGCGCTGTGCAAGTACTTAACTTAGTATTAAAAAAGACACCATAGTATTTACAACCGATTTCCCTTCTTTTCCATCAATCAGGCATTATGATAGCAACGAAAAAATAGTTTCAACTGGCTTAAACTTTGCATTGGAAAACTTTGAAAGCTTATACAAAATGAAAATTAAGTAAATACAATAAATATTAATGGCGACAAACACCGGATGAACAAGATATTTTTATTCTTAGACCTTTAGTTCTCACTTATCAACACATGTCGTTAAGTATGACGTACCGTATAATGTGTAAAAACCTTACATTTGATAGGAAAATGAGAGGATTTTAAGATGCTCGAGATAAGTTTTTTTCCAGTCAGAAGGAAATAGCGCGAATTGCACGCCAACCTGAGCAGATTTAGTTTAAGATTCTCTGAGTACTTAAAAGCTATTAGGTGGCATAGGAAGGGAGAGAGAAGCACTTGGCCATGTTACAGCCATCAAATGCTCAGTGACGCCATAGCCACAAAAATCTTGTTTGATAGCTGTCAGGTCCGAGACCAAAGAGGCGGACATGTGTGATGCGATAAGAGCTAATTTATTTAAGTTAGCAAATGATAATGTGTACAAAAAATGCTTCAAAGCTTTCAAACACCCGTCAGAAATTGACAAACTCATAATGAAATGACGTTTGATTCGGACTGCTCAAGTCTCAAGTTTTTTAATCGGATTGTTATTTGACACAGCTGCATACACCTTGTGACGATATTAAAATGATTCGAAAACCCTTAGACTGGATCAAGAAATATACTGATACGAAGGGCATGGTAAAAAAACTGAAGTACGTTTTACTTCATCGATATCTCTCAACAATCCTTACTAGCTTCCTAAGATCCTGTTTAAGACTTCGGCACTATATGCTAATTCTCTCGAATCTTTAAGTTTGTTAAGCTTGATTCCCGCGCAACAATGTCTCGAAAAGTTAAAAGAAGTAACACAAGCGTTGATTTACATGCTAATTATAGTAAAATGAACCCTTTGCTACTCTAGTTGCTGATACATCGACGAAGGATATCACTTTCCATTGGACCCGATACAATCACGACTAAAATTTGGCGAAATATCACAAGCAGTTATATGAAAGCTGAAACTATAAAAAGCAATCTCGCATTTGCAAGTGTTTTCTTCATAGGCGACATTGCGTGGTGTGCATGTGAACGCCACATCACGCCCCCATTTAAACAAATAAAAAAAGCGTTGTGACTAAGCTATCAACTGAATACATCGAAATCGAATCAAAACACCATCAAACTTTCTTCTTTGGGATTATTTTTTCGTCGAACAAAGCTCATAAAGGCAGAAAGTAAATATACCCAAATAATTTGTGCGTTATCCGGTTATCACTTAAATACATTGGCACCATTGCTAATCATCCGTCTATGTAACTAAACGATCTTTGCTGGGAGTTGAAATCTGACACCCTGTCAGCAACATTTACTGGGTTTTAGACTTACCTCAGCCAGTGCTTGGCAGCATTTAAAATCTTGTCAAGCAGAGACAGTTAGTAGGGTAAGTAATTGCCACGGTGGTGAGCTCTTTATAGCAAGACCACTATGCGATTAATGACGTAATGGCCCTGTCAAAGGCCTAGCTCTTGCTATGTGACAGCTTGGAGTGGAAACCAAGACATAATCTCAAAGATTTCCTACTCGTTTTTATACAGATTTCTAGTATAAAGACAAAATTCCAAAAATTAGTATAATTTCGAAGTTAAATGGGAAAATTTCAGAGCAGAAACCTTCTGATTACCTGAAAAATTCTATCACCAAGCGTGATCTTTTAATAAACGTGTTAAGAGATACCAGGAAAGAGATCCGTCTGAGATGGCTTGAGTGAAAGTGGAACCACATAATTTAAGGAGAATCTTGTTATCTTTGAAAATCCGTCTTTTTTAAGATTCAGTATTTTTTTTATCTGGGTATAGAAACAAAGAGGCCCTATTCGAGGGTAAGTAAAGGTTTGACGTGTTTCTTTGATTCTTCGAAGCAACTTTAATAATATTTATGTTTAAATTTCTTATCTTTACTTTACATTAATTAAACTCATCGAGATTATGGATAGACGTTTCCGATATGCTCCCTGCTTTGAACATTTTGTAGTCAGTTCGTAACCATTTCCATTTTTTGGCATCTTTAAAGCTCTCAAGGGAAGACAAATTAAAATCTTAGTGTGTCTGCATGCAACATGAACGGAGAGCAAATCAAATCTATAATGTCTGTAAACAAAAAGGGCTAGAAGTGCTTGGATCAGCGTTCATTCTAAACTTCCGTAAAAACTACTTCATCTAAAAGCTTTCCTAATCGTCATTTTTTCATTGATGTTCCTGTCTGTGTTTATGTATTCTTATATTTTTCAAAACAATCAACTAACGGCAACGGAGCCTCGCCGCTAAAGTTATAAAACACCTTGTGCCGGGTGAATAGGTGAAAAAAAAAAATCAGAGTATAGCGTGTAGTCTTACTACTGACAGGTTTTTAAATCGTTTTTATTAATCAGTTTTACGCCTTTATTTATCCGAGACTGTCTTTAATAAATCTAAATTAAACAAATAGAAAAAAGAGATACTGTCTTATACAATGTTGAAAAATAGGATAGATACAACTGACCAGAAATTCTTGCACAGGAAAGTAGTGTATGCACAAATTAAAGGCGCTTCCAGGGAACTACAGTTTATCGAATGGACTTTATTATGAAGTGCAAAAATTGGTTCATATAATCTAAATCTAAATAAATTCAAATCAGCAAAATTTCAAATGAACGTCATTTCAACTGAGGAACTCAGTTACGTCACCAACAAGAGTGATTTGGCACATTCCTACTGTAAAAACGATTATAAGACAGTAATGTATACGGAAGACATGAATATCATCTTTCATTAAGAATTAGTTTTTGTTTCAACTTATGCATTCTGAAGTGTGTAAAATTCTGCTTTTATAGTTATATCTTCCCTTACTATGCAAAACTAATGATGGTGTCAGAGTTGAGTAACACCGACACATGTCTGTCATTAGAAATTATCGTTTTCATGTTCAATATAATGATAGTTTATTTCCAATGAATTTACAGCATTTTTTTGTTCCTGGGTCAGTCACACCAAGAAGGAGAAACTGCCTGTAACATATTACACAACCATTTTAAAAAGTCTTATCGAAAAATGACAAAATAAGAAATATAAATGACTCAAGTAAATAACAGTTTAACATACTACGCAACGGTTTTGAAAAGGCGTATGATAAGATGAAAAGGTGTTATCGGTAGAATGAAATGACAATTCACTTAAATGAGCCGAGGGATTCGAAAGAGGGCATAAAGCTTTCTTAAGTGCTATTTCAAGTTTTCGTTTGCACACCTTTACGTGTTTTTAAGGATGCTGATGAACAGACCTTTACGTCAATTTCACATGAACACGTAAAGCCGCAAAAACGGGCTCTTTTGACGCAACTTTTGCGTAATTAATGTTATTTCAAGTTTTCGTTTTCGCAACTTTACGCGTTTCTAAGGATGCTCAAACAGCTAGACCTTTACGCCAACTTTATGTTATCACGTAAAGCAGCAAAAACGGGCTCTTTTAACGCAACTTTTGCGTTGCTAACTGCTTATGGCCGGCTAGATACCAATCATTATATACCTCAATTGCTGCGATCACTGAAATAGTGACTTACTAAGCGTCAACAGCCAGTTGCTACATTGGCATGTAAAATCGCTTTGTGGACTTAATTCACCTTAAAAGTTTTATAAAGAATAAACTTTATGATAAACTAGGAGACCTATTTACACTTTAGCAAGGAAGAATGTCCGTAACTTTGATTTTCTTGTACAAGCCAAGACACTTGTTATCGTATTCTTTATGTAAGCACTTACCGAGTAACGTACGGTATCGCTTCAAGCATTTTATATTAAATATACTTTCTGTAGAACCTTTTCATAAGAAAATGAGGCTGGAAAATGCCTTAGGTTTTAAATTAAGAACATTTTAAGAACACAAAGAGGCTGAGGAAATGCGAAGAGCTTATATATTTTGGATCAACCCAAACTTTTGTTGAATAGTGCGGAAATTGAAAAAGATATCTGACTGACAAGAATATTGAGTAAAAACAGCAATAGTGAGGGATTACACTCTTTTTTTTATAAGAACCTTTTTTATAAGAACACGAGGCTGAAAATCGCCAAAAATTTAAGAACATATGCATGCTGAGGGTGAGAAATGGTGAAGAACATTTATTTATGATGATGACCCATTGCAAATAATTCATACAGTGTTATTAAAAATTTGCTTTTCGGTTGGCTTCTTGACTAAAGTTCGCAGATACATGTTTTTTCATTTACCAAATCGTACAAAGTACACTACAAATCAGTGTATTCACAAATGTACAACATGCGGTATATATATTATTTATATCAGTAAGTAAAATCAGTAAAGATAACTAAAGAACATGTTTAAGAACATTTGAGGCTTATATCCCGAAAATATTTAAGAACGTTCAGCCACAGTCGAAAAATTTGACGTTCTTATGAAAACATAGTGTAATACAGTTTTGGTTTGAGGACGTTTGGCGAATTTACATCAAATGCTAACTTAAAAACTAATTTTCAAACTTCCCAAAAAATCACCAAATTCAGAATTCTCTTTAAAACTACCAATCTTCAAAAAATAAAACACAACTTAAAGCTTATCCGAAAGTCTTAACGTATTCATGCTGACTCTCCTTTATCTCATCTGTGTTATAAGCGATACGATTTTGTAGATTTAAATCATGGACGGAGATGTGTAAGAAACATGAGAAAAAGTGGCCACAAAGCTCGCTTTGGGTGTACTCGGGCCTTAATGAAAATTAATGTAACAATTAGCTACGTTAATGATCTTCTATGATCATTTCCAACTGGATGATGAATGAAAACATTCACCTTTTATTTTGAATATTGCACAATATTAATTCACATGGAAATAATTTGCTAAG
This sequence comes from Hydrozoanthus sils, assembly GCA_027575215.2. Classification (NCBI taxonomy): domain Eukaryota; kingdom Metazoa; phylum Cnidaria; class Anthozoa; order Zoantharia; family Hydrozoanthidae; genus Hydrozoanthus; species Hydrozoanthus sils. The sequence continues at coordinate 13,057 of JAOBRD020269921.1, read as the reverse complement.
CATGTCATCAGTACAACCTCGCCTTTAATGTTATACATATATATTACGTTTGTTTAAAATAATTTTTTCATTTTTTTTATTTTTTTTGTTCTTTCTCGCCGGCCATAGTAACGGCCAATTCGATAAAGTATATTTGTGCCTCCGATTGGTTTGTACGAATGGAAAATAACTGCTGCACACCCAATACTAACAATTTATACTTAAAAACTTTTGAGTTCTCAAGGCCTCGGCCCGAAAAATGGGATGTTCTTATAAAAAAGATAGTATAAACAACTTGAAATAGACAAAATTTCTTGTAGTTCCAAGTTTAAAAGTGCTCTATTCTATGCCGGCGAAAGAAGAGCAGGAGTTATCATAAAAAAAAACAAGGATGTTATTTTCCGGCCCTACAACGTTTCGAAAGAGCGACTTACGCTCTCTCTCATCAGGTGCATAACTGTACAGACTGAGTAGATTTTTAGACAAAACTTACTGAAGCACTTTGCAGTCGAAACAATAAATTGAAGAAATGACAAATGAAAGCAGTAGACGAAAGATATTGTTTCTCACAACTGCTAAAGAACACAAACTCGGTAAACGACTCATAAAGTTACAGGACAAAAATATTTCAATTGGATTAACGAAAAAGTGAATTTTACTTATTTTTTGCTTTGATTGCTCTTGATTCAGCTGTTGTTTCGACTGATAGGTTCGCAGATTTAACAGATTGATCCGAGCGGATTAACATATAGTGACATATTGACATACAGACATTTTGACAAATCATTGAGTGACGTACACACATGACTGACGTACTGAGATATTGTCACATTATCCTTAAGTAATAAAACTTTTTACAACACTTTTAGCGTAAGATCTGAAATTCCCAAATGAACCATTGATGTATGACCTACATTTACTGATCTACCGGAAGTGATCTGAAGATTTATAATCTCATAGCTAGCGCTGGGTTTTGGCGATAAACAGAGTTTTTTCCCGTGCTTCCGATTGCTTTCAATTGGCATTGAATTCAGCTAGCAATATGAGGCCGGAAGCCTAAAAATAGTCGCTTTTAATCTTTAAAAAAATCAGTTGAGGTAAAACAGGACAACTCGTTAGGAAGGCGACATTAAAGTATGGTAGGCAGTTTAAACCAAGGGGGCGTTTCAATCTGTTAAAGTGCGAAATTCTATAGCTATTTGTTTCTATCTGTTTACATTACCCAGTTATCAGCAGATTAGGACTTGTTTTGGAATAGATCCGATTTCAGATGCGCTGTTATACCCTATACGCCCGTAATTATATCACGCAACTAAAATCACGCATTAATTTTGATGTTCTTAAGCCTAATGAAGGCCAAATATCCATGAAATACACTCCTATCCCTTTAGATCAATTCATTTTGTTCATCGAATGTGCTTTTTCTCTTTATTTCCTCTTGTGCTCTTACTAACAACGAAATAGATGATCTCCGCCGGTAGAAATTAAAATGAGAGCCAAAGAGAGAAAATGCAGTTGTCGGGTCCCGAGGATTAATGTGAAAATCAAATTCAGCTTTCACGGCGGAAAGACAGTGCTCTTTGGAAAGAGAAATAATGCTTAAAGAAGTTAAATGTCGCAAGCCAAACAGAATAGCTTGTATTGGATAGGGATAGCCAAGTTTAGAGATAGCTTGAGGCAGTAGAGGCCCATCATTCGATACATCTGTTAGTTTATAATTACACAGCAACGTGTCCAACTTACCTGACCCCTTTTGTTCCCGTACAGTTGACGTGACTTGAGTTCATAAAAGACAGCAACTTTTTGTCATTACCTCTGGAACTGCAAACATTTGTACACTGATAACTCGCCGTTACAAGTGACGAGGACTTTGATTTTCAATAACACCATGCAACCCCTTGAATTCCGAGAGCTTAGCTTCGATCATTGAACCTCATCCCGAAAGGATCGTCGTGTCAAACAGCTGGCGTTGAGGCAGAAAATCTCTTGTCAAATTCCAATCCTTCCTTTCATTGTACTTGAACTTTGCACAATATGGTGACTATAAGTATACGGAGGCATTTGGAACGTGACCCGGATATAAACCTCTATCACGAATCTGTCAATTCTTGAGAGTAACACTTAGAATTATGACAAACCTATTGTCAGTTGCTGGTACGATGCGCTTTCGTTTGGTGGGTTTCCAGGGTAAATTTCCCTTTTTTTCTGAACTTGTTACAACTGTTATATGAAAGAATCTAAGAATATGTGAATCTCTGAGGAACATACATTTCAACTGAAGTTTTTCTCTGTTGTTCATGGTTCTGGTTACATCATTGTTTTTGCGTTTCACTGCCTATTTCCGTCAATTGCAGGATGAACAAAAGTTTTAACGTCCAGCCGGTCAAATGTTTCTTCGGTTCGACTGGTTCCGTGTAAACGTAACGCCTAAACGTGCAATTTTTTGATCGGTTAAAAGTTCAACCGATATCGTGTAAGCGTAGCCTTAAAAAAAAACTAGTTGGGGAAATGTTTAATCAAACACGACTACAGTTAAGAATCCCAACTGGTTGGAGGCAGACCAGTCACCAGTTGGCTTTTTACAAGCGTGGTGAATTTGACTCTGGGATCACCAAAGCCAAATCCAGTCAGTGGTCTGGGTGGGAATTGAACTCGGCCGGGACAACCGCACACAAATCCGGCACCCTAACCACTGAGCCATGCTGCCCCCTTACGAAAGTACTTTGGTTCATCCAGAACTTCAGTGCTAATTTTTATTTTTTCCACAAATGGCCTTAATTGAGGCTAGTATTTCTTGTTTCTTTGAAAGAAAAAAAGAGTTGAACAACTGCGGGAGTGAGCACAAAATGATTTCGACGGTTTAGTTTGTCGGCAATGTAATCAATTTTTAACTTGAACCTCAGTGGATTGAAGGAAACCCCAATTTCGATCAACTGATAATCTGGGACGTTGTCATTGCTTTTTAGTACTTGCTTTTTTCCCATTGGATGCTTTCAAAATTTTTTAACAAGTTTTTATTGTTCATCATTTCTTGCTAGTGATACAAACAACTTAACCCCCCAAATTAAAGAAATTGAAATTATTGAACTTGAAGGTGGATTTGTTTTTACACAAGAATTAATAAGATTTTGTTCGGACTTGTACAACTCAAGCCTCGCGCATCTATTTTATTCTTGTTACAGATGACCAAGAATTTGTTTCAAAAAAGATGGTTAAGGGGCCGATGAGAATTCTTTCAATTATACAAGCAGTCGGAACTGAACCATTGGGGAGCAGGCTATAACGCGCCACGAGTAACTGTCATTCAACGAACAATTGTGGCAGAGAGCATGCAGGTTAGGAACCTATCATCGTGAGGCGGAAATAGAGTTAGATAGGCCGCCGTACGATGCCGCGGCATAACAGATAATAAGACACAATGATAATAAGGTGTAATGCGACAAGCGTGGATCCCACGAGGCAAAAGAAAAAAGGACGGCCAAGAAACAGCTGGAGAAGAGACCCAGAGACAGAAATGAAGAAAATTGGAATGACGTGGACAGATATTTATAAGTAGAAAGGCCCAGAATCGGGTGCGTTGGCTCTCAGTGGTTAATGGCCAATGCTCTGCATGGAGTGCAGTACGGGCTTAAGTAAGCAAGTAAAGTTCCTTTCCTTTCTATCGAAAGTTTCTTGTAATCAAGCTCGACATTAAACTTTACTTTGACCATCTTAGACACAGTTTGTTCGTAGAAGTGTTTGGAGAATGTATATTATATTCGATAAAACAAAGATTCAATAAAGGGCCGGCTAAGTTTTGTGAAACTTGACATAACCGAGAAAACAAACTTCTCATGAAGCATAGTAATGCATGAAGGTCAACTTAATCCTATTATGCTTGGAGAGTTGAGGAGAAAGAGCACACGAGGAAGTCACGTGGACCAAGCAATCACTAACTCAACTGCTCCGCCCCGATAAGAAAAACAAAATATTTTTTCTTAATTTTTCGCCAATCTGAATCTCTCACAATAAAGATACAATAAAGATGTTCTTGCAAAAAAATGTACTCAGTCTTACAATTCTATAAAACTCCAAAAACGATTTTTTCTAAACATTCGTCTTAATGTCTACAGAAACTTATGACAAAACATGACTAGTGATCTGAAATCTTTATATTCTCACTCTATTTATAGCTAGGTATAGTATTATCATATAGATTTTTGTAATAATTGTAAAACAATGGTGTAATATGTGTACATGTAAACACTTTGTAATAGAATTCCGTAATTTGCATGTAAACTGTGAAATGTGAATAAATTCTCAATCTGAATCACTGATTGTATCCCCTTTTACTCAATTTATAAATAAATGCAAGGTTAGCTTAACTTTAAGCGTTATGCTAGCGCTTGTGGGATCTGGCTGATGACTTTTCTTTTAGGATTTGATGCTTTTCGGCTGTTGAAGCGTTCTACACCTAAACATTTGTTTTATTTGAGAACATTCTTTAAGGGAGTTCGATAAACAAACCAAGTTGAAAAGGAAATTAGCGAACTGATTTCTATAGTTCTGAGGCGCACATGTCGCAGCATGATGCTTGCACAAAAGAATTTTCCAAGAGGGGGAAGGAAATTTATCTTCCCCGGCATTTAAGACTGAAAATAACGTTCTACAACCGTTTGGATTGTTAACACGCTGAAATTTGTGGCGAATATCTAACAAATCAGTCAAAAAAAAAACTTCAAAAAGGCCATTGAGAGACGCTCACTTTTGCGAAATGTGCCGCCATCCCGAGTAGGCAGTAGTTGCCTAGGAGAATAGAAATTTGAGCAGGTAATTTACTTAGGCCTGTATAACAGAGAGCCGCGTCGGATCTTCTTCAACCATTCAATCGTTCTTTTGTTCTTTTATTGTTAACTATTGTACTTTTCGCTCGTTCTTTTCAGTTGCATTATCTTTAAGTTCAATGTAACATGGAAATCGTGTAACGGCGCCGTCTCTAAAGCTCTACCAAACTGACGTTTCCGGACTAAACTGAGCAAGAGAAACTAACACACATGGAATGTGTAATTTTACCTTTCAAACACACTCATTCGGTAAAAAACGGTGTTTATTAAGCCCGAGCTGGGACTCGAAACCGCGTCTCCTGTAAACCCAGTCAGGCGCGTTGGCCTGGGTGTTCACCATGCTTGTATATGAAGCACATTAACGATGTGTTTTGAGCCGTATATGGTTCTCCCAAGGGCCCAATATTTTTTCCTTCATCTGAGTTTGTTTCTAGCTAGCCTCTATAAACCTATTTTTAGGGTTTTTGATTACAAATTCGATCGCTCTTTTACTGTTGACTACTGTCATTTTTTGTCGTTCTTTGAGTTCAATTATCTTAAGATTGTGTAATATTGAAATCATGTAACGGCGCCGTCTATGAAGCTCTACCAGAACGTTCCCGAACTAAACTGAGCAAGAGAAACTAACACACATGCACTGTGTAATTTTACCTTTTAAACACACTCATTAGGAAAAAAATCGGTGTTTAATAAGCCCGAGCTGCATGGTACTCAAATCCGCGTCTTCTGTATATCTAGTCAGGCGTGATGGCCTGGGTGTCCACCATGTTTGCATATATAGCACATTAGCGATGTGTTTTTAGCCGTATATGGTTCTCCTAAGGGCCTAATATTTTTTCCTTCATTTCTAGCCTCTATAGACCAATTTGTAGGGTTTTTGAACACACAGTCAATGTATTTGAAGTTTAGAAAGGTTGGAGCAAGACAAATAAACACACAGTGCAACTTAACCTTTCAAGTTCAACACACTCATCGGAAAAAAAAAAAACGGTGTTATGCCCGAGTTGGGACTCGAACCGGCGTCTCCTGTAATTCCATTTTGAAAGTTAAGTTCAGAATAAACTTCCTACGTTTAAATATAATAAGTCTACAGTTTACTTACATGTGCTGCGCTCTTCCAGAGTGAACTAATCACATATTCAAATCCCTGTAGCAAGAGCAAAAACCACTTGTATAGTGTTCAAAAGAAGAAAGCGAGACGGAAATTGAAACTGATCAAGCAAATTGAAAGTGAATTAATTTCATACGTATTACTGTAGCGTGGAGTGCATGCGGAAAAGAAAAAGGCAGGAGACAGAAATGACTGTCAAGACAACTGAGGCGAACGAAAAAGGCTTTGCTTTAACTACTATTCTTTAGACGAAACCTCCAAGTCTTATTCAGTTCTTTCAATTTGCGTTTTTTATCTTTACTCAGTTTTCTTCATGTAAGAATTTCGAAGCAAATAAGAATGTTTAATAGTATTATTCACTTTCAGTGTTTATGCACGTGCTTTAAATAAATAATTTGTTATATTTTATTGTCTACAGTGTAGTATTTTAACCGAGGCGTTAAAGTCACGCGAAATTTCAGATTATTTATCTTAGAATGCTCAAACTAGTTTCTCGTCACTTTTCAAACATGAGAAGATGCTTGCAAAAGCGGTTAAGCGATTTAGAAAATCAATGTCTTCTCAATTATCGTTAATTCTTGCCAACGCGGTTTCGTTTGTGGTGCTTTCCTCTTAATCCTATTTAATTAACCTTGTACAAGTTGTGATCTTACCTTTTAACGTGTTTGCCTCAACAATTTACGAAAAGATCTCTTAAAGTTCCACACAATAGATCATTCACTTCTTGGTCTACAGCCAAGTGTTCGCGAACTAATCCTCAGTTCAGTGAACAGCATTTACAAACTTATCAAAAACAATGGAGTTATACTCGGCTATTATCTGAGGAATAAAAACCTTAAGTCAGAGTGATAGCTATACAGAAACTGGTATCGTATTGTGTCTAAACAGATGTTGTTTGAAGATTGACAGGCCAAGTGTCAGTTGTGGCGATCAGTTCACTGGTACTTACGACACAGGTAGCTTTGCAGTCAAACTTAGAGGAAGAACACTTGCAAATAAATATTAAAAGGACTTTAACTTATTTCATGTTCTGTTTGTGCGCTTTCTAAACCGACGATCAATTTTTGTGTCTGCATGGTTGTACTTGACAATCACATTTCCTTTTTGCTGATTAGGTTGTTCGAGAACAGTTTCAGATAATTACCAGTTACACACACGAACCAGCTCGAAATAGATAAAGGGAAAAAATAGACGACAGTTCCCTTGTAACAAGAACATTCGGGTTTCTTTGTTCTTTTCTCTTCCGAATGTTTTGTCTAAATTAATACCACACTCAAAGTTATTAATAGTTTGTTATTGTAAAGTTCCATTCGCAATACCGACCAAGAAGAAAGAAATCACTCGGCGCGCTACATGTGAATCCTAAAAAAAGTTGGAACTGATTGTCGTCCAACTAACTCGAGAGAAACAAACTAGCCAATATCAAAAGCCGCCTCGTGGCCATCTTTATTTTCTAGTTTGTTAATATCTAACTATTGTTTTATTACTACTATTTCCTTTCAAAAAAATGAATATGTTTACAGCAGTTAGCCATTTCTACCTTAGTCTTGTGCAAAATAGAAACATATGTTGTTTGCCCTGAAAACTGGCGATAAAGTCATGATGTAGTTTTGTACTAAATATACTCGAGTTATACTTCAAAAAGACTTTTATAGTCAATAGAATATATCTCCTGTGACCGAAAAGAACTAAAAATCAATTCTCCAAGTCAAGTGGCCTATCAGGCCGGCGCTTATCTCCGGTTTCCGTAGTGTTGAGCGGATGAGAGTCTTTTACTACCCCTGACAGAATACTAATCCATCACAGGTTATATTAGTCCCCTCTTCAAAGGCAGGTACTCACAGCCTATCGATTTGAACTACATCGGGTAAAGTGTCACTCTCAAGGAAACAACATAGTGGTCTGACAGGGGCTCGAGCTCGCGATCATAGGATTACGAGTCCCACACGCTAACCGCTCAGCCATTGCGCCGCTGAGTCGGAAGTGAATGACTGGCACACATTGTACAACTCTTTAAAGTTGCTATGACATGAAATATTTTGTTACCTCAGTGGGTAGACCTTGCTAGATGCGCAGTAGCGGTGAAAAATTTTTGTCAAAATCTCATATGGTTCTCGAGATATCAACATTTAGTGTTTACAACAGATGACGTCAGTTGTTTGACAAGCAAATTTTCAATCCACAACTTTTTGATGAACTTAAGCCAAACTTGGGCTGATGATGAATCTCGAGGTATTCTTCAGAACAGGTACTATTTCCGCCCAAAGGTTAAGGATCGGCAGTAGACTTTAAAAAAAAAATTAAAATTTGCCTGTCCAACAACTGACGTTATCAGTTGAAATTAATGTTACAGATGTTAATATCTCGAGAACCATACCAGATTTTGGCCAAATTTTTTCACCGCTGTTTTTCATTTAGCAAGGTCTATCCAACGACGTTACAAAATACTTCATTTCATAGGCACTTTAAGCAATGTACGTTACAAATATTTGGTACGAAAATCTCTCCGAAATACCCGCGTAAAACGACGTAGGGAATGTTACAGACGATGACGAGAAACACGAATTTTACTTCTTAACATGAGAAAACAAACTTGCGTGTTAAAACCTCCGTGCATTGTTCTTGATCTATCATATGGATATCCTTAAAAGCAAGCTTAAGTATAACATTAAAGTCATAAACATAGCGGTTTTCAGTTAATTTTTGTCTTATTCTCAAATATTCTCAAATTGGTCTATAAATGGCAATTAAACCAGCTACCAAAGCAATTTGATAGCTGCTTTAAATATGCTAGTGAATACCATAGTTACCCGCTTACCAGACACTGTTCTCGTTAAAATCTACATATACCATCTTGTAAGACAAATGTAGGTAAACAAACCATCTCTTTCACTGCATCGAAAGTCTGGGGCAAAGTTCCCATGGCTATAAGATCACTCAAGAGCTTACTTGTTGCTTAATCAATTCAAGTGGTGTTCTCAAAATTTAACAATCCTTAAGGCTTAATCTAAAATATACTTATTATTAATAGTTTTTTTTCCCTTCTTTCCATTTTCTTTATTCACTCAAACATATTAAAAGTCGAAGGCTAACTTGATAGCTCCCCAATTTACTTTGCCTTTAGACACTACCTCACTAAAACCATATCTATACTTAATTTAACTCGATATCCAGAAGAATTTATTAGCTGTAAATGTCCTGTAAAATGTGTTTAAAAATAATCACCCCAGTGGGAAGGCTTGCGTTTGACCTCAACGATGAACTTATAGTTTCTGGCTACTGCATAGAACTTTTTCTTAGATATATAGTTTACTACAAAGGCTCAGCCAAATACCAACTAAATCAGGAAGGACTCTTGCTTTATTACTAGTAGTTCTTAAAAGAATGAAGTGCTGCCTGATGATATGAGGCGTGGGTAAATTACCCCTATCAAGAAATAAATTCTTTGAAAGAGCATGTAAACACATGTGCTGAAGAATTCGATCAATGACTGACTACGTCCACGAGTTGACAGCGACGCTTTGGTTGCATAGTAAAGAAGAAAGAGCCACAAAAGCACATTGCCTTCCTCTCGAAAGCTCGCTGAAGCTTTCTGATGTTTGATGAATGCTTCCTTGCTGACAATTCGATGCATTAGTCATACCTGATTTAACCTTTCTCTCTCGAAGACCACTCGCGTCGATCGCACACACTCAAACTTCATTCTTCGACAAAGGAAACCATGTGCTCCGGCTGCTTCATTTGATTGGTCGGATGAAACAAATATTAATCTTACGAAGCTGATTGGCTTACAGTTGTCGAACTAACCTACACTAGAAATACCGGAAGCAGTAAGCCATGAATTCACTCCCCTGATTGGCTTCGAGATGCCGAACCAACCTTATATGGGAAATAGATGGAAAACCGGAAGCATCGAGTTTTTCTGCCGGAATAGAGACTGTTGCCGGAGCGACAAGGCCAAACTAAAACCAGTTTGATACAAATTTCATTGGCAACATAACGATGTACTAAAGCGGTTCACTTAATACACGGGTCAGTTAAACGGCGAGCGTAAACTCATTTCACTAAACAAGAAAAAAACACCATGCCACCAGGCCGAACTTTTCAATTAAAAAGTACACTGGGAATGAGATTGCTTTACAGAAAACTGTACAGTGTTTTACTGCACGAGTTTGGAGTTTTTAAATCTCATTTGTTGCTCCTTTTGTTTTCTGACTGCTAATTACAAAATGATTTAGTCCAAACAATCAATGATTTTAAGAGCATAATGCATCAGTCAGTTGAAACCCCGGCGCCCCGAACCCCGGGACAGAGCGGGGAATTTAACAGCAACACTTTGTTAAATGTTTGTATTTTCCCCAGTCACCAGGGCTTCTCTGGGTGTTAAAACCACCGGTACCATACCCCGGTGTTTTGTAGATAGATTTGAGCTCATTACAGTTAGCTTAGCTAAAAACTTACATCTTCCAACTGAATCAATCATTCAATATACATTGATTTATTGAATAGCCCATTTGTGTTAGCTGAGACTAAAACGATGAACAAAGTGAAAATGTATTATAAGGCATAACAGTTCTTTATTTACATCAATTTTTTTTGTTATATGAAGCCCAAGTATAGGTCATTACAATCATCACGTGAAAACAGTAACAGCTATAGCACACGTTCTGCCTACTGTCTCTTTCCACCCAAATGGAGTTGTCAGTTCCGCAAAGGAGCCTTTCTTCACGTGCACGTATCCAGTTCATGTTCATGCACTGCCTATGAAAACTTGAAAGTTAATGACACAGTGATTCGCTTTCCATAGTTAGGCTGTCGCTGTGATTGAGACCCATATTTGGAGATCCATGCAGGACAGATGGAACCATTTAATATCGCAGTCTTTGTTGTCACTTGCCATCATCATTCCAAATTCAGACTGATTGCAGAGGCAGTACTTTTCTGTTGAGTCTATAGGAAAAAAGAAATATTAGGATAATCGTTTTTAACAAATGTCCCAAGTTGCCGTATAGGCTCCGAAGTTATTGTGATTGAAAAAATGCATGATTATAACAAAAGATACAACTTGCCATTGCAGTCGGGGCAATATCAAGTGAAGGCGGGGCTGTACAAAAGTCCCATGCACACAAAGTGAAACCACTTTATAGGGCATGCGCAGTTATCTGCTTTACACATTAACATAATTTTTTCACTAAATTCTTGTCTCCGGCACCAGCACCATTCCTCTACTTCTCTGTCGTCTATTGATAGAAGTATAAGGGAAACAGAGAGCATCGGCAGTAGCAATGAAGGAACTCTATTTTATAATATGCATTTTGGATTATTTGATCAGCCCGCATCAAAAACGGCCCCTTGTTACTCAAAGTGTTCGTTAATGAAGCGCTGTTCTGTGCTTTGAGTTGTTGGCAAAGCGAATTTTTTTATAGTATTTGGTGTAATCAGATCAGAAGTAAAATAAATCTTACTTTTAGTCTTTTTTTCGTCTTGCTTGCCGAGGCGGTGGTTTTCTTCATTGCGAGTCTGGCTGCCTTTCTTGCGCCTTCCTTTCGTCTTTCAGCAGTAATTCGTAAATGTTCCACGTGCATAGTGAGTTCCTCTATGCATATGGATAGCAGTGTATTTTTCTCGGCAGTTTCCAGCTCCTGCTTAGATATCGCTCTCCTTGTCTTTATAGCCTTATAAAACTGATCTCTTATAATTGCCCTTGGAGGTTTGTATGTTAAGTTTGATGTGCCGTGCCCTTTAACAAATTCTTCATGCTTCTCCTGTGACATATAGTGGCCGGGACCACGAAAACCTTCATCTAGCACGGGCTATCTTCGTTTTTGTCCTTTATCAAGGATTAACTTGCTTCATCAACTTCCGGTTTAGCGTTAAATGCTCGCTAAAATGTCCCGGCTATTTAGGCTTGTGTTAAATTCCCACGCTGTTAAATACGCGTTAAATTCCCCGCTGCACCGCGTTAATTTCCCGCCCCGTCTCGGGGGTCGGGGTTTCAATCGACTGGTGCATAATCAATTTATTTCTATTCCAAATGTTTAATTTTAAAAGGATAAATACGTAGCTTAGAATTTGAAAGTTTGAAGACATAAAGGACAAAATAGCCATGCTGTATTTTCAATAAAACGCAGCCAATGTGTCAAACATTTCAGACGAAGAAAATTTAAAGTTATGAAATAAAGGGCTCTGGGAAGTGTTTCAGATGGTACTTGTGTATTACACTGCTTGAAAAATGAAAAATTTGGAAAAAAAAGACTACCCTTTAGAAAAACGATGCTACTTTTGAGCAGATTCATTTAAAGAAACAAATAAACTTAACAACATGCTTTACCAATTACAACCTCTAACAAGTTACCAAAAACTTCAAAATTCTCTTAGCTTCGGTATTCCCATCTGTTTAGCTGTCTCCACTTTCATTAAAAAAAGCTTCGAAATTACCTACTCTGCCATATTTATCGAGTTAATTAATATAATTTGGTTAGCATCATTTTTATCATTTACACTATGCCATTGCACCACTGTTTTTCTTAGAGTAGTCATAAATTATTAAAGGGGAGCCCAAACAAGCATAAGCAAGCAACAAGCTTTGTTGGTTTCGTTTGGGCTTCCTTGCCATATAAATTATTTTTGTGAAGAAGTGTTATATGTAAAGTGTTTCTATGTTTGATATGAAACAAAATACTCTCCCATAAACTATACAATCGGTTTCAACGGGCGTTCTTGCAGCTAGAAGTTTCGATGTCTCTTTTCTCTTATTTGCTTCAAGAAACAAATCGAATATCTTCAGGCCATACATTCTCTTTGTGGAATTTCTTGTTTCAAAATGTATAATATTTCTCGTCAGCGGAAAACAACCTTTTCATTTACTCAACTAAATCGGAAGAACGCTTGGAAGTGGGCGTTTGAAAAATGGCGCGAATATTTTTGTTTATATGTTCGTAAATTTAGAAAAAGGGCGAAAATTCTAATTTCGAGTTCAGCATGGCAAAAAACTCTATGCATTTACTATTTAGCGTTTTGACTGTAAAGAGGCTGAAGTGAAGCTCTTTCGATACTTCAACTGAAACTGTTGAGGATATATTTCTTACTATTAGTTCGTTTATAATTTAGAATAAAACAATTTGATTCCTTTTAGTGAAGCTTG
>JAOBRD020269920.1:0-40772 GCA_027575215.2 Hydrozoanthus sils | reverse complement strand
GGGTAGGGTTGTCCTGAAAGAGAGGGTTAATCTAATTATTTATTAACAGTTAATTAATTATGTAAGCAAACAAGTAAGAAAATAAAAAAAAAAGTAAGAAATAACAATGACAAATATATAAGTAAATGAAATAAATAAATAAATACGTAAAATAAATAAATGGAAAAGTAAATTTAAAAAAATAAATACAGAAATAATAAATGAGAAGTAATACATGTTCGTTAACCAACCGAAGCTGGATGGACAAACCCTTATACATAACATTTACCTTGCTATCCTGGAGCTCATTTTCAAATAGTAGTTTTTCTTCCTCAAACAGTTTTTCTGTTGACTTTCTAACAGATTCAGCAAGTTTTCTCTTTTCGTTTGTCAGTCTATCCTCCATTTCTTTATGCGTACGCTCAGTTGCCTGCAACAGTTTCTCTTCCAATTCTTCCTTATGTTTTGCTGCCCAGTTCTCTCTTGCTTTTCTAAGTGCTCGGTCAACTTCGGCATTTGTGAACTGGATTTGATCTTTTTGCCAGTTTTCGCGTGCTGCAGCAATTCGTTTCTAGTTAAAAGGAATAAAAAATAAACAATCAAAGAAACAAGAATAAATAGGCAATTTGCACTAACGGTACACGTGACCCTTTGGATGGCAAGCGGGATCAGGTGAGTTGTCGCCAAGATGTCGGTTGACTCAAAGCCAGATCAGTATTTATTCACACAAGTTGAAGATCAATCCAAGGTCAAAATGCTGCATCTCGAAACGAGTGACTGGATTAAACACAACTTATAAAATGATACACTAAGATGTTTCTTGGATGTGAGTATCATTACGATATATCTTTAACGCTTGGAAATGTTGACTTCGTTGAAACATATGAATAGTTAATAAAGATGGACAAATACTGACCGTGTTTTGCTCGGCCGCCTTCTTGGCTGGTAACTCACTTGAGTCCGCCTGCCAGTCAAACGGTCACGTGACCCGTTAGTGCAAATCGCCTATTGGAGGCGACTCATGTCTTGAGACATGATTTATTACGTGCATTCTTTTGCTAAGCTATTGTTTTACGGAGATATAATCCATTATAATGTAGCAACAGAAGATTCGTACAAACTTAACACTGTTTCTGACGCAGTTTCATTACAATGGCTAGTTGACACATCGCCAAAGGCTATTTCTCGGGTCGCATTTAGCTCAGCCCGCAGTATTGCTTTAAGGTTAGCGGTATGCTCCCAAAAATAAACAAAAAATTACCATTTGGGGCTTCTTTCACTTCCTATTAACTACTGAGCACTGTGGTTGTTACGACAATAGCTAATTCTTGAAAAGTGTTGAAAATGTGAGACAATACGTAAGCTTGACTTAAAGTGCCTATGAAATTAAGTTAATTACCTCAGTGGATAGACCTTGCTAAATGAGGAACAGCGGTGAAAAAATTTGCCAAAATCTTTCTTAGTTCTTAAGATGTCTTTTTTTAAACATTGAGTGACAGAAAAAATTTTCATTTTTTAATCTGCAGCAAACCCATAACCTTTGAATTAACTTAAACCAAACTAATAGCAAATTTTTACTTTTATTTTTATTCCTGATCCCCATTTGTAAAAGAAAAATTTCTTGTTAGTCCAAAAACTTTCACCAATGCAATTAAAACTGATCTTTGATTTTTATTTTTCATAGTAATTACAGAAATTATGTTTTAAATTTTTGCACAGCTACTGGCTTGACGAAAAAACTTCATTAATTCACAATTTCGCATTTGGAGCCTGGAACCCAGTTTGTTGCCATAACAACTAAAATTAGAAACTATTCTGAAGAAAACGTCGAATTTCGTCATCAGTCCAAGCTTGGCTAAAATTTATCCAAAGGTTACGGATTTGCAACAATTTCCAAAAATGCAAATTTGCTTTTCAATGTCGAGAAGCCTAAATTTCTTCACCGCTATTCCTCATTTAACAAGTTCTAACCACTGAGGTAATTTTTTTTTTATTTCCTAGGCATTTTAAGTAACAACTTCAAGAAGCTAGGCGAGTTATTGGCCATGTGGAAACACTTGTAATTACAATAGCTTTGGCACAACAAACTCTGAAAAACGTTCGACTTTGGTTATCGTGCAGGCTACTTGAAGCCATTCGTGATGATGACTTCTTAGTCTTTATAGTTTTTAATAAGTATTATTTTTTAGCGATTTCAATGACGTTTTATGTTAATGGCAGATTTTATGAAACCACGCCAGGGCGATATAGTACTCATGAACTATGGAATGTTTAAAAAAACTCTTTACCTGCACATGCTCCTCCCTCTCTTTGATTTCTTCCTCCTCCCACTGTTCTCTGGCCTGAGAGAGAGCTTCCCTTAGTTCCTTATGTTTGAACTCCTCCAGGCCCTTAGCATATTGGTCCTCGAGATATTGTATGGCCTCATTAATGGCAGTCTGCTTCCGCTGCTCAGCTTCCTCTTGCAAGAGATTTCTCTCTTCCTCCAGCGCCTGTCTGATCTCCATTTCCTTGAACTGCTCAAACTCTTTCAGCAACTCTTCCTTCATACGTTCCATGTCCACGAGTTGCGTGTTGTTGTTACTGTCGCCTCCTTCGCGTTGCCATTCCAACTAGAAAGACAAAACACAAAAACATGGTAAAAGATTAGGAGGATCTAGTGAAGACACTAATGAGTATCTAATCCAAGACGCTAGTTCTATCGTTCGGGAGGCCTGGGTTCGATTCCCAGTGCCGGACCTTCACTCAGGGTCTTTAAATAACTGAGGAGAAGGTGCTGCCTTTGCTCTATTACATCTGCAAACGGTTAGACCTTCGCGTTGTCTCTAACTCTTAGAGTCCAATAAATGGGTTGTAAAACCTGTTTGTTTTACCAACTACCCAAGAATAGTCGTAATAGTAATAGTAATAGTAATAGCAGTAGTCACTGGCCAGCGAAACGTGCGACGAATGGAAGTTCCCCTTGGTGGTGTTTCTGTTTGTTCTCGCTCTCTCACTTTTCTGAAGAGCCATTGATAGTTTTTATTTATACCTTTGCCTGTTCCACAGCTTTCCCCATTGCTTGCTCGTTTTCTTCTTTCATCTGAGACACTATTTGTTTGGTGGCTGTTTCGACCGCTTCCTGGCGTTCTCGTTCCGTTAACAATGCCAACTCGCGTTTGGTGTTCTCAATTGCTAAGGCTTGGAGACCAAAAGATAACCAAGATGTTAGAAACAAATCAGTGAATTTGTATTCCTGGGGATGGCAAGTCTGAGAAAGGTACTACATTAGAATAGTGGCTTAAAATACAAACTTAAAACCCGTTGGTGCAGAAGCCGCCCGGCTTTTCTGTAGTTAGGATTACTACACCTTTTGCTAGTTATTAACGCAAATGGTCGTTCGTTTGTGCCGAGGGTTGGTATAATAAAATCATTGTACACTCATTAGTTGACAGAACACCAAAATTCATTAGCACGGAGAAAACTTTCAACAGCGCGTTTAAAACGAGCATGAACATTCAATAGCATCGCCGTGTAACCTTGTATCGCACTTTCGGACGTTCACGCGCACGGAATGTAACGTCAATAGCACGAACTGACAAATGTTAGTGTTAATATACAATCTCTTGTTGAAAACGGACTTTCATTAACACAATTACCATAACCCCTAACATTTGTATTTTCATCATATAATAACATATACGAATGTTCCTGTACCAATATCACATTGTTTTTCCTGTTGCCAAATTTCCCTGACTGCGACGAGTGCCTCCTCGACCGCTCGAGACCTCTTCACCTGTTCTTGCTCCATCCACTTGATCTCGGCAATGGCAACTGCAGTCTCAATTGATTTCGTTCGCTGTTCTTCTTCTTCTTTCTTCCATTTCACTCTCTCTTTCATTAGCTGACTTTGAAAAGACACTTCCTATACAGCAAAAAGAAAAAGGCACTTTAAAAGTAGACGTTTTGACCTACTTTCTTAAAAAACTGAAAAATTAACGCATTATCAACTTCAACTAAAGTGGCTGAAGTGTTGATAGCAAATACTCACTTCAAGACAGAACCTGTCTGCTGATTCATCAAATAGCATGTTTCAGTTACCTTGACTGCAACATTTGAGAACTTTTTAAGGAAAAAGTTGAAAGTTCAAATAAAGGATTTTCAACAACTAGGTATGGTTTCCATGCCCAAGCGACCCTTGTTTTTACCTTTAGCTGGGCTTCCTTTTCCCATTTCTGTCTAGCCTCGGCGACAGCATTGGTGATTGCCACTTCAACTGCCTGCTCTATTTCACGCTGCCGTAGTTCCTCTTCATGTTTGAGCCAATCAGCTCTCGCCTGCGAAAGCGCCAGCTCGATAGCTCGCTCAGTGTCCTCAGCTGCTGACTGAGTTCGCTTTTTCTCCCATTCAGCCCGAGACTCTTCAACGGCCTTTTGAACACCTTAGGGGATACCAAATTTGAGAACATCGAACACTAGGGTTCTGAACTAACCAGTTTGTTGGTATAAATCGCGCAATTATTGAGGAGTTAGCTCATGTAGTCTATGCTAATATAATTTCCTTTAAGTTTTGTAAAATCAAATGAGATAATACAGTAAAAATAAACACCTACAAAAACCAAAAAATTTAAGAACTTGTTAGGCTAAAAAAAATCATTTCAAACTCCCTTTTTCTAAGAACTTGAGTTAAAGAGTTTTCAGGTTTTATTCTTACAAGAATAGAGGCACCAATGAAAAACAACCTAAAAAATTAAGCCTAGGTTCACTTCAATAAGATTCAAATAATGAAATAAAAAGCTTTGACATTTACTTCCTGTTCATTACAAAATGTAGCCTAAACCCCGCTAAATACCATTTCTAAAGGAACCTATTTAGGCTAAGCTGAAAATATCTATAGGTTCCTAATGTTGATACGTGGGTTTTTATTGTCTCTAAGGTAGCACAACCACAGCAAGAGTTGAATTAACACCTTTTGTATTGTTACACGTAAGAGTTGTTCAGATTATGTTTCCTAACAAAAATAGTAATGACAATCATAATGACGATGACTTTGATATTGACGGTACAAACGACGAAGGCTAACACAGCATTAATAACAATTACAACAATGATAACATCAAGCCTAAATAACGCGATAGATCTTCCAATGAAATAGCTCGCTGTCACGAGAACAGAGTTCGACAGTTAAATATGGGGAGGGTGAAACCGCCCAATATACGTACATAAACTTACCACTAAAATGATCTTTTTCCCAGAGCGACCTTGCTTCTTCCATTGCATTTTTCAGACGTGTTTCAAACTCCTTTTCCTTCTCTATTGTCCACTTCTGCTTTAATTCTTCATTAAGTTTTTGTTCCGACTTCTCTCTAAACAAAGCCAAGGCCTCTTTAACAGCCATCTTTGTCTTCTCCTCTTGTTCCTGCAATTTGTAGAAATTCGCTTGTGTTCTATTGGAACCAACCGCTTCAACTTAAACTGGGTTATGTTTTTTTAGTTGAAATTTTCAACAAAACAATTTTCAAAACGTTTTCAACCCTTTCAACCAAGGTCAGAGTTGGATGAAATGGTTTATCAACCAAACCAACCAAAAACAGTTTTTCTCAACAGAACACACAAAAAATCAACTAACCCAATCGACCGTTCCAAAAAAGGAGGCCTCTGTACTGTATGTTTTACCGCAATGCATTGCATATCGTACACCGTTAAAAGAAACTCAGGGAAGGTAACAGTTGGTGAAACTCTTCCTTGTACTCACAACACTGTGTGTGTCAAATTTACATAGGTTTACAGATTCTCATTATGCGTTTTTAGGGGCAACTTTATACGTTAATGCGCTAGGGATCATCAAGGGAAAATGTACAAGTCGCCATTTTCTGCTTAATGGTAGATAGAACACGACTTCAGACTGCTGATCCATGCAAACATTGGATTCAACAATAGCAAAACAAAAAACAACATTTCTCTATTGAGGATAAGATCATTACTATGTAAAGTTCCAATAACCTCCCTAAAGCTCGTCCAAGGCCAGATGATATAACCTAGTGTCGATTTGCAGAGGGAGGAAAACTGGAGTACCCGAAGAAAAAAACACAGAGTCAGAGACAAATCTCAGCCCACGTGCAAAATCCAAGGTCAAAGAGAGGGGAGACGAGACCGATGACAACTTTGCCAATCTGACTCCTCTCACTCAAAAAATTCTTTACCATATTTGAACACCTTTTCAGGTGGTAGCTTAAACTTTTATGAACGAATGCCAATACAAGCAACACTTCAAATTAGGATGTTTACTGAAGAACAACAGAAGACAATGTCACTAACCAGGGTTCACAATGAGAACGAGGCATGAAATTCCACGACTTTTCCATGACCAAATGCCATTTTCCATGACACAGAAACACTGAGAAACCAAAGAATCCACTCCAACAAACAAACGCTATCCACACTTTAGTTAGACTTTAAATACCGAGTACTACTTCTGAATACTGAAAGACAGTGTAACATTTTTTTAATTTAAAGCATAACTCTTGTATTTGTCAATTTAATACAAAAACATTTAAATCTAAAGCATTTGTTTTGTTAATCAAAACCATAATCAATAATATAATAATAGAACTTTGCCTTTTCCCCCTAAATTCCACGCATTTTCCATGGCCTCGGCCATTTTCCCCCAAATTCCATGACTTTTCATGACCGTGTGAACCCTGACTAACCTTGTAAATGTCCTCCCTAATTCTAGGTAATTGCTGTTCCACTGCTGACTCAATCTCGCTTTGCTTCTGTGTTGTAAGTTCTCTTTTTATCTTCTCCAACTCAATGGTGTGTTCTTTCTCCAAAGATAGACGCAGGTTTTGCATTGCTTCTGATTCACTCTGCACGTTTTAAGAAAATCAGAATTCAAAATACGGAACACTCATACAAGCTAAACAATTCATGCGGGTATGGCTTCCAATCAAGGTAAATCAAGTTAGTTATACACTTATATAGGTAGAAACTTTATTTCCACAGGGCGGCCCATCCACTGCAGAGGCTAGTAACTAACAACTAGTTCTATAAGACTCTAATTTAAAAACAATTTCAGCTACAAATAACTTTAAAAACAAATTTAATTTGTTTTCTTGTCCTTTAACTGACTAAAAATTTAATGTTCCTCCAGCTTCAGGATTTTTTCCGTTTCGTTTTCACTTTTACACATAGTATAGGAAAGACATTCATTTCCTTTTCCTTTCTTCCACACGAAACTAATTCAAAATGAAAGATAGTCCGCATAATGGTAGTTTCATGACTCAATATCTAAGTTCAATGATACTAAAATATATAAAGAAAGGAATACTATATTTCGATATTATTACAATATCATCATCAGATATGAACATTAACTGAGTACACAATAGCAGAATGAAATACATATGAAGTGAGAAAATTTATTAGAATTTGTTTTTGGTCAAACTAATACAAGTCAGTTGGCTAATTAGCTGAGTAAAAAAAGCAAAAAATAAGGCAAAATAATATTATCAGGCAACTGTCGACCACATGACCAATCACCGGTGAACAAATCAAGGTAACACTGGACTTTAAAAAGTTTACTAATTATCATTTTTGGCGGGAAACTATTTCTTTTTAGAAATCACGTGATCAGTCTATGGAGTTTAACATTGATAAATTTTTTGCTGTTGTTGAATAAAGCTAATAATTAGCGTTAACCCCACTTCCTTTAAAAAAAGTATGTGGTTTGAATTTCATTACTCATTTTGGTTGTTCTACACATACAGCTACTCTAAGAAATGACATGTCACTTTTCTTGTAGTACCATCAAAAATTCCCTTTAATAAAAGCGTTACTCTTTGTACCTTCTTCAACAGTTCTTGTGTTTCCTTGTTACACTCTTCCCTCACTTTCTGTTCCAGTTCTCGTGATTCCTGACACAGCTGTACATAGCACTCTTTCACACGAATAAGCTCTTCATTGGTTACCTCTAGTTCTTTCCTTGAGTCAAAAGAAGCCTAAGTGTAAATTGGTAATTCTTCAGGCAAGGTTGCATTTAGTCCTCTTGTGAGGGAAGAAAAGGAACTGGATAGGAGATCTATACTGTAACATCCGGAAAGACAACACCAGTATAATAATGACCTTGGACCCGGTAACTGTGAAGAATAACACACCTCAAACTAAAGACACCAAATCAAACAACATGCTGCCATGATCAGCAATTGTCATAACAGTAACCTAACGGAGAACTGTCAGAAACCTGTTAGTAAACTGTCGAACATCTGTCGGTTGAAGTGAGTTATTCTTCACAATTACCTGGGTCCCACATGGTAAAAGAAAAAGAAGGCAGCCAAGAAACAGCTGGAGGACAAACACGGAGAGAGTATGAAGAAACTTAGAATGAGGTGGACAGATTTGAGTATACCGCTCAGTTGGTAATGGCCTATGCTCCACATAGTGCTAAGGGCTTACGTAAGTAATAAGTACTCTTAATCCTATTGAAATGTCATGAGCAGTAAATCGAGCAACCAAGTGTCATCTAAAATTTGGGCGTGGAACTCTGCAAGACATCCAAACTATCGATTTCTCAGAAAAACTGAGTTACAATTTAATGTAAGCATCCATTATGCTGAACCAAACTAAAAGAAAATGGCAATTTAACAACAACAGTCTGTCACAAACAAGTAGAAACAGTTTTAGGATGAGCTTTATGGTTCATTATACATAATGTTAGGACACAAACCGGATAGCATCTATCTGTTCTTCGTGTTCCTTTTGTAGCTTCTCTTGCAACAGTTTTCTAGAATCTTCGTGGAATTGCAACACAGAATTTCTGCACCTTTATTAACAGATTCACAAAGTTACCATTACAGTACGATTGAAAAGTTTATTTTGACTTGACAAAATCAAACTATCAAAATAGCATGCTGAAACGTACTTTTCGATACTGATTCTCTTATCTTCATCGAACTCCGCTACCATCTGTGTAAACGAATTGAAGAAAAAGACATTAAGTCAGTTCTCATCCATTTATTGGAAAAATCAAATGAATTGCAGTTAAGCAAGTATAGCGTTAGTTTTAATTGAGGCGGGTAGACTGAATATTAAGTGAAATAACATACTCACAGTGCTGTTATGAGTGCAATCTACCGTATAATAAATTAAATATATTAATCGTAAATCAATAATCCGCCGGTATAGAAATTTATTCATCTATAGCAAACCTTAAGAATAACGACAAGGTTGTCAAGAAAAAAGAAATAGATAACACATACAATAGACAATAGACTTTATTAATAAAACATAGACATTCTTTGCAATACATATTTCCTACATTCAAGACGGGAGGTGGGGACGTAACTATAAAGAAGGAAGTTACAGAGTTACAGCGAAATAAAACATATCATATTGTACTTAATTGGGTTACGTATAGTTTGGAAGGTCAGCAAGTAAAAAAGAAACAAAAATGTTTTGGTCACAGAATATAATGCTTGCAAACTGACTACATCACTGTAACAAAACACACAACCATCAAAACACAAAAGGGACACATTTAAACAAAACTTTACTTCAGCCATTTGACGTCGCAAGTTTGCGTTTTCTTGTTGCAAGTGTTCGTTGCTTTGCTCAGAGTCCTTCAATTTTTCTTCAAACTCCTTAATTAAAGAGAAAAAGTGCAGTTTGAGAATTTTCTCTTATAAAATGACCACGCCTTTAATGACATGTTTTTGCAGCATAACTTATGATATAAATATGATTGTAACGTTTTTGAAAGTGTTCTTAATCATAAATACTTTCGAACATATTCGATTTTCTTAGTATGCAACTTTAGCAAGCCGCAATTCTCGCTTAACCAGAAAAAGGGATTTTCAAAGAGCAACTACTCAGAACGAAATTAATTTATACTCTGAAGTACAAGCCTTCTCCAAAAATTCTTAAACGTCCAAAAATAAAGCTCATGATCTAATATCTACAAGAGTTAAAGTCCAAAATGCTTACACAACAAACATACCAGTTTACTGCCTAAAACAATCAGAACTGCAAAAAATAATTTCAAAGACTCTATGGTGAACAGATCATTTTAAGAATTTTTTTGAAATTGCCCATAACAGTAAAAAAATAGAAATAAAATGTTAAAGCTAGCACAACGAAAGTAACCTACCAAGAACCCTTGTTTCATTTCTTCCATTTCTTGTAAAGCGACCTGGTATTCTTCATCTGTAAGCAAACAACACCACACCACCTTAGAATTGTTAACTAATCTTTTACTCTATTTGGAAAAATATCAAACAAGAAAACCCAAGACGATCTGTTTAAAGAAAACGTGGTTTTAGTTTTGCACAAGAGCGGTAGCAAACTAACAAACAAACAAAAAAACAGGAAAAAACATATCAACATTAATGCACATCAAGTACAAAGCCGCTTAGGAGGCGACAAGCGCTTCCCTTCAAAAATCTTCACACAAAAAGTGTCAAATTTAAAACCGACGCCATCACCTTTATTTAACGTTGGCTTAAAGTACCTTAGACACGAAACACCTTGTTACGTCAGTGGATAGACCTCGCTAAGTGAGGAATAGCGGTGTAAAAATTTTGTCAAAATCTTTTATGGTTCTTGAGATATTTTAAACATTTAAGTGTTCAACTGATGACGCCAGTTGTTAGGCAGGCAAATTTTCATTGTTTTAATAAATTTGCTGCTAATTCTAGCCTTTGGACAACGATACATCATCAGTCCAAGTTTGGCTTAAGTTCATTCAAAGATTATGGATTAGCAACAGATTTTGAAAAAATTTGCCAGAACAACTGACGTCATCAGTTGAACAATTAAATTTTAGTATCTCAAGAACCATAACAGATTTTTATAAAAACTTTCACCGCTGTTTCCTCACTTAGAAAGGTCTATCCGCTGACGTAACAAGATATCTCATGTCATAAAGCACTTTAATAACTGGGGCTAAATACCAAGAACTGCATAAACCTTGAGCTGCTGTTAAAGGAAGTTAATATACAGCACACCTTTAACCCTTTCAGTTCCAGATAACTATCAACCTCTACCTTCTCCCCACATAATACATACAAAATAAAGCCAATTGGTACCGAGATAATAAGATATGATCAAACAAAACAAACTACTGAAGAAAGGTTAAATTCTCTAAAACCTGTTGAGCGAAAATATGGGCTTCAGTTGAAAGAATTTATCAATAAAACTGGGACTGAAAGGACTAGTTTTCAATATATCTCGCTGTGCAACTTTTCTTGCACTAAAGCTAAAACCACAGTGATCAGAAAAAAATAAAAGCAGAAGTCGAGATTAAACTGGAGTACGTTGACGTACACACATACGCTAACCGCGAAACGGTATTACACAACCGCTCCTATCAATGGAAACAAGAAACCTAGTTTTAGCATTGCGGACTATCTGACCCTTTGAAGAACCGTCTGGGTTTACCTGGACTGTGTTCCCTGTTTTGGTGGTGCTCAAGTCTTTGCGTAAGTTCAATAATTTGGTTCTGTCGAGGTATCAAAGTAAAAATCAAAGCAATACAAAACATAACACAAAAAACAAAACACTTGTTATGATGTAGCGTACGTAATGTCTTCACAGCAAATCAAGAAGCAAGGTTGGTTTGTTAGAAAAACAGGACGTCATGTCATATATATAAGATGAAACAGTTGTTTATACACTGAGTACATACCAATATACTGGTGACATGATTCGTATTGAATGATGAAGAAAAAATTCCAGAAGTTTTCCTGGATAGCAAAATAATTTTTCCTGGGCTCAACCCCTAATTCTCTCGCGGCGAAAAACATAGAGGATATTTCAAGGCCACGCAGAGATACGAATTTGGAAAAAAGAAAAAATGAAAAAATGTCTCACGAGTGCGCTCACTCGTGAGATATTTTCAACACGAGAAGATAAAATTCGTATCTCCAAGCGGCCATGTAATTTTCTTATCACATACTTAGTGAGATTCTCTTAATCATCAACGAAGTAGATCAGTGGCAAGTTGTTTCAACGGCGGGAAAAGTTTCATACCAATCACACGTGACGATATGGAAATCGTGCGTTCTGATTGGCTGTTTTTGATATACGTGTGATTGATATGGGTGGCTGATACGTATATATATTTCACCGATCTACTACGTAAATATCGAACCAAGTAATGTGATAAAAATCAATGTCAACTTTAACTTGAGCAACAACGCCGCCAAAACTACTGCCAAGTTCTTCACCCTTCGAAGTACGAGATAACAAATACTGAACCGAATCCAAAGCAAAAACAATTCCTGAAATTTAGTCTAACTACAAAATGTACAAAATGTACAATTGCGAGCAAGATGCTTCAGAAAGTTTTGGTTTGTTTGCTATAGAGTTGCAACAGTTTCCACAAAATTTCAGGAGTATTCCAGGAGTACAAGGAAATTAACTGTTTTTCAAGGGCCCTGGAAGGAAATTCCAAAATTCAACGAGTTTTCCAGGAATTCCAGAAGTAGTGCGAACCATGTGCTTTTTGTGGTGATATCCATCAAGTTACACTTCTATAATCTCTGTCACACAGAACAGATTTTGGACCTGAAAACAAGGTAAACACGTAACCTACTTCACGATCTTGCGCAATCGCCTCAATTTTCTGGGACTGCTTTTGCTCTTCCTTTAGTCTCTCGGACATCTGACGTAGCTCTGTCTCCAATTCTTTAACTTGTTCTCTTTTCGCTTTTATACTAGACAGACAGTTCTCTAGTTCTTTCCTCAACTCAACAACAGTATTTTCTGCGTCATCTGGGGTTCTGTGAAATAAAAATAGCAGTAAGAACAGATCGTCGTTTAAAATTCAGTACTATCAGTCTAAAAAATCTTTCAATTCAACATTTTAAATATGAAAATTTGTACTATAAAGGCCTATACCTAAGGTAGAAGTTAATCTTAAATGAAAGCTCAAACTTGTATAAACGAAATCTTGTTTTTAATTTTAACTTGTGTAAACGGACAGGGAAGAATTTGACTTTTATTTCGGGACAAAGATAAACTATATTGTTACAATGGATATTGTTCTACCGCGTGTTTTAAGACATGTTTTAGAAAAACACAAAGATAATTGTTCTGCGGGTTTATGCACAGAACTTATTACCAGGTACTTGGACAAAAATTCATTTTTAAAGTGAAAAACAAAACTGCGAAGTTTGCAATACGCAATGCAAACATTCTTGAAAAACAAACTAAATGGCTAATAAACACAACAAAAATGCTATGTAAACCTTCTGCAATACTAAAATATTACTGATTGGATTTTGCACTACTGTATTCTTGAAAATATCGGCTGAACGAGAGAGCCAGTCCCAGAAGACGCTTTGATAGAATATCTAGATGCTCTCTTCTTTTGCTCGTTAAAACTCGTCTTTGAAAATACTGAAATTTTGACATTTACGATTTAAGTATTAAATGTAACTACATGTCGTCTGTAATAATAATGAAAATTTTATAAGTACTGTTTGAGCATTAAATGAAACTACATCAAAACTCTTTTTAGTTAAAGAAGTGACTTAGAAAACGTCCTTGATCAAAACTCAAGATGCCTTATCAAATCTGCCTTCTTTTGCATCGTAGTATTCTACATAACAGCGCCACTATTACCTGCTCCTTAGCAAGCTTCCCACCTATATTCAGCACATTTTATGAAAAAAAAAAAAAAACTGCATGTCATACCTGGTTTGAGGTGTTTGCCAGTTCTCTCTATTAAGGTCCCGGATGAGTGGATCTCGCACCTCATTGGATGCCACACCCAGTTTTAGTGCATTCTCATAACTCTTCAGCTGCACCTTCGTGTCCATCAGCTCTGCCTGTGAGCAACATTAAACCCATTAACTACTTTACTATATCCAAGACATGTTTGGAGTCACTTAAAGCAGAACATTTGAAGTTAATAAAGGTCTTCAATTTAAGGCCAAACACCTTAATTACTAACGAAGGGAAAATATCCGAGCTCCGGGTAGACAACTGACAGAGAAAAAACTAAGCAAAGTGTTTAAGAAAGTCAAATTTCTCCTTAACTACATGAGGGAAAACAAATGATCCCAGTTTAAGGAACTTTTGAACAGACCAAAACGGTATAGCCATGACTCATTATAAACTCTGAAATTGTTTTCTGGTTTTAATATCAGTTGCACAACTAGCAAAGCTTTATGTAGCTCCTGATCAAATATTTATGGGGACAGCCACGTTTCGGTGCCGAAAATTGGCACCTTCAACGAGTAGGCAAACGAACTAAATCTAAATATATTGTGAAACTAGTAAATAATTTTTTAAGTCAGGAATTTGAAGAGAACGAGTCAGGAATCGTCTCGGCAGCAACTTTAAAGCAAAGATGCAAAATAGGGAAACATGTTATTACGAAAGAGAACCACAAAGAGTGTAAACTGAAACGACATGATTTGATAAAAATAGAGATCACAGGGGTCCATTAAATCTTAAAATGCAAGAAGAGATCCATTTAATTATAGCAAAATTCAGAAATTTACTAAGACATACTATAAACAACAAATCTGTAAAATTGAAAAATCAGACCAACTCTCAAAAACTGATGTAAACTCAAAGAACAATAATTAGTGAGTACAATAGCAGCACGTTGGAATGCACCACGGTGGTTGTCTTGAAAATAACAATATAAAAAGCTCAGTTTTGAGGTTCTTATGACTTCTTATGTTAATCTTTATCTTTCTTTAACAACACCTAAGTCTTTCTATGTTCAAAAAGCGGAACTCGGAAAATGAGTAAGTTAACGAGCCATACGTAGTCGAAAATAACGAGCAAGAAATGTGTTTTTTTATGCAATCATCATCAATGTTGCCGTTCTCATTGCTCGAGGTCCACAAACTGTTAAGGTTGCACCTGGCATTATCTGCAACTATGGCGGAAAATATCTTTTTACCCTAACGACACAAGAACAACCAAAGACTTGAACAGACTAACTTAGTTTGTCTGAACAGCTTGAGCACACCGGAGAGACTTCATTCAATTGTCGGTTTACACCTGACGTCGAAGTCGCCGTGCTGGTGCCCTCAAACAGAAGAATTCTGATGATTTCTTTTGTTTAGGGCACCAACATGGCCGTTTCTATTTTGTCTTTGACGTCTCTATGGAGTACGTGAAAACCACGAATTTTGTTTAAGGTAGTTTTAGCAGAGATACGCTACTCTCACAGTCACTGGAAGAGAAAACTCGCAACCAAAAATCACTATACACGGGTAAATTGTTCAAATATATAAACTAGCTTACGACATGTATAATGACACGAATATGAGAGTTGTCAGTGAGCTGAAACTTGTGGTAAAACTAGATGACCGCAATCTCTAGAAACTATATGCAACTGATAAAAACTTTCCGTGAACTGAACTTATGAATCCTGACCTAGTTTTGACAACAAAACAACAAAACCACGTTACTAGGAAAAGGCCTTAAAGGGAAACTCCAGGGAAAAAGTAAACTGCTTTTTTTCAGTTAACTTAATATTTTTGGTCCTGGTTTTGATTATTTATTACCCTCAACTTCTAGAATAGCCGAGATTTTTTAGTTTAAATTTGTGAAAAAAATGAAATTACGCCATTCGTTAAGATTTGAGCCACGTTATGACGTAACCGCGGAAAACAAAGATTGCAGCAGTTTCGCGGGGTTTTCGAACTTCCAAACTAGAAGAAGTAGTAGTTCGTTACAAAATTGCATTTTTCTTGCTCCCGTTGTAAAGGGTTTTTGAGACGCGGATTTGACACGGTGACGTAATTTGAAGTTACGCTGACAACTTTCTGGACCGTCGGTTAAATTACATTTTTACTTGACTTTGAAAGAAAATAACTCTGCTTTAAATGCCAATTTACCAGAAATACTACAACAAATTAGTTCTTGGAATCTTGAACATTCATTAGAATCAAACTTGCTCACATCCCTGGAGTACCCCTTTAACATTCCCAACACTACTCACAACTACATTAAACTTGCTTGAAAATAAAAAAAATTATTTGCAGTAAAAACGATCAACATTGTCACCTGCAGAGCATTGCACTTATTTTCAGCTTGGCTTTGTGCGTTAAATGCTTCTTGCATCTGAACTCGCAGTTGAACCACCTCGTCTGCGTTTCCTACAGGAATCAACGGACAAAGGTCTTAATCATTCAAGCGACCAAAACTTTTATTAACCTCAAAAGTTACATCATTAATTACATATGTTAATTCAATCAGTCATACAATAAACTACAAGATACACTTGACCTAGCTAGATATAACATTTTATAGTTGGAAAAGTAATTCCCGAATTACATAAAACTTCAAAGCTTATAAAAAACGGTAAAAATTACCTGATGCAGCTTTGTGTAAAAGCTGCCGACACTGGTTCTGACTTTCTTCCAGACTTTTGGTTAACTGATTGATGGTTTCTGCTCTGTCAAGCCTTGCGTTATCTGCTTCTCTCCTTGCTTGTACCAGCTCATCTCGTAGTCGATTGGCTTCTTCCGTCTGTAACAAAAGCAACAATAACAAATTATCTTGAAGAGTTTTCAAAAAGTAGAGCCAGAAATTACAAAAGTTTGAGAATCCAGTTCTGGATCATTCCACTCAACAGGCTATGGCTAGAAACGTGAAACAAGTTTTTGATACCGATTCATCTTGATTTTGTCCGCTGCTCAACTACTAATATATATGCAACACGACTGAGTCACTCCGAACTCCCTAAATTTATCGGCTTGTACTGTACATTGATATTAATTGATAACCCCAATACTGACCTTTATGCCCGTTCTTAGCGCAAACATAAATTCAAACGACAAATACATAAATTGTTCAGAAACATTAGAATGCTGATGTCCCCGAATAATACAAATGCTTTCCCTATGTATTAGGAGGGCTTGGGTCTTTTTTATTAATGAGTTATTTGTTATGTGATTGATGATTTGAGACAAAGGCTCCTTTGTTTTATGGCTCGGAGGTGTTCGGATTTGGAAATGATTTCTTAGTAAGTATTACGTCAGCTGAAATCCACCTATTGCTAACCTTTTTAACAAAAAAATAGCAATTAAAACAATATTAAAAATGTATGTAAAAAAACTATAAGGAAAATGAAATAGACGTGTGTTAATATATTTGATATACTAAGTATAGGTAATTGCAAGGGCAATTTTGGAAAAAGTTGAAAACACTCGTGAAATTAATCCTTAATTTTACGAGGAACCAGGCGATTACATGTTTATGACATCGAGGGCAAAATTCTTCATTCTTCATTCGTTCTTAGCGCAAACAAAAAAAGTTCCACGAGAAAGCGTTGCATAACTTAACGTGTATATGTCATCTTTCAAGAAACTTTGTCTTCTTAGAATTTGGGGCATTCTCAAAAGTTTGCAAAAAATATTTTGAAAATCGACTAAATATTCGTCCCGTTATTGAGCTTCAAAGTTGTCAAAAAAGCTACGCCCTTCGACAATGACCGAGCGCCGGAAGAATGGTGACTGATGACGAAATAGGGGGAACCCAAGAAAACTAAGCTCCAGTCCCTTGCTCGATGTTCATAGCGTTCTTCAATCTACAAAGTGTCACGTCGTGTTGACAACTCGCGAGTTTGAAAATTATGTATTTAATTTTAATAGGAAGTACTCTGGTCTAGCGTGTCCTTAAGTTTAAATTAAGTTTGTTTCGTGGAATCACCAAACGAAAGCGGTAGTGAAGCTGGTCTGTCTTATCACGAAGTTTTTTTACGACGAACGTGAGCAGTCGAATTCTTCAAGCTATTGCGACGAGATGGGCCCATACCAACCATCTCTGGATCTGCTTTATCTTTTTTTTGGTCTGAAATAAAACATAAGTTATCATTTTACATTTGACAATCACTTGACGTTCAAAATTTTCGAGCATGGATAACGTATTAAAACGTAATAAAAAAACTCAGGGTAAAATGAAAACACAATATATTAAAATGGCGTCAGTTTTCTTGCCTGTCTTTTCGTTTAACTGAGATAGCTCAGATTTTTCATCCTGAGAACCGTACGTGGAAAACTATTAACTAAATATATTGCCACCTCGGACTCCGGTCAATGGATACAAAAATTGAAAACGAAATGAAACGAAGGCATAGATATTGTCAATGAAATAATAATCGCTAACCGGTGGTTTGATGTTATTCCGGTGTGAAGTTGACGGTTTCTTCATCATGTTGATCTTAGGTAGCTGCCTTGAGACCTGGCCCGGTTTTTCATTTATTTCGGTCTGACAAAGTGAATCTCGCAAAATCTGTATTAACGATAAAAGGGCCTTTAGAGAAGAGAGTGAAAAATTTATGCTAACGTGGTGCAAATGAATGTAAACAACACGGAAACTTAGCTGTCAAATTTCTATGCAAACGGCTTTCGCTTTGCACGTTCGATAAGCATCTCTTCCCGGCCTTTCGTTGTCTTTTCTTCCATCAATCGTGGGGCAGCAAGAATATCAGACGGGAGCCTTATACTTGGCCGCCGTAGTCAAACCTCCGCTTGAAGTCGTCTGGCGCGAATAAATTACTGAATGTTCGGAAGGACTCCACTTATCTCCCCTTTTTTTTCTTACAAAATCTACCCACTGTTTGCATATAATCTTCGCAATGGGCCTTTCATCTCCATAGAATGAAATAACATGAACTGCAATACTTTTTTACTTATCTACAACATTGCTACAGTTCCACACAACGCATCTCTTCGGCACTTTGTTCCAAATGTCCCTCGAAGATTGCATGCTGGTTCCCCCTAATACGTCATCAAATCAACTAGCACCATGCCTTCATGCACGCGGTCATTTTCAAAGGGCATGGCTTTTTCGATATCTTTAAAGTTCAATAACGGGACGAATACTTAGTCGATTTTAGAAATTTTTTGTAAAAGCTCCAAAATCTAAGAAGACAAAGTTTCTTGGAAGATGATATATACACTTTAACTCATTTATCCCAAGTCTTTTCGAACTGCTGGAGATAAATAAAATCTTTGCAACTTCTGAAAACTTTCGGAAATCTTTGGAAGAGGTTTGAAATCGTTTCTAAGGGATTTTTACGGTTTTTAAAAAAAACTCGGAAAATCTTCGAAGGCGTTCGGAAACGTTCGAAAATCTTCGGAAAATGTTTCTAAGGCATTTTTGAGACTTTTTAAAACTTCCGGAAAATCTTCGGAAATTTTCGGAAGCGTACCAGCGACCAATCAGTGCTAAGTAATTTTGCCCTGAATTAAGAAATAATGGCCCCGCTGTTATCCAATCAGCTCGAAGTAGTTTTTCCCTCTATGTTATAAGTACTGTAATAACTATGGACTTCAATTGTAGCAGCACTGAACATTACTTCATTGAATCTTCCAGTTCCCTGCCTTGTCTAGCACTAATGTTACCCGCGGGCTACTGTCAGTAGCTTATTTGTAACTAGGTATGATTTTCCTCATAAATAAATGAATGAACAAAACAATTATGCTAGCAAGTGTAAAAAATTTCAGGCCTGTTGCTGCTAACCTTCCAATCCAAATTTACGGCATTCTCGTCCAGCTTCTGGCTCAGCTTTAACAAGTCATCTTGATGCTTTCGTCTGATGGCCTCAACGAGGTTTTCATTTTGTTCCTTTGCCCTCTGTAGACTCTCAGATCGGCTCAGCTCAACAAGCTGGTGGTTGAGGCTCTCAACTGCACTTTCTGCAGCATGAAGTTTTTGTTCAATCTAGAAACGGGAGGAAAATAATCGTTAAAAATTGTTAACTTCACATTTCTTAAGTCACAAACTTCAGTTGAGCTAACTCTTACTTCAAGTGTTGTGTAATGAAAACTAAACACTCTTGCATTTTTTAGTGGCTTTTTGTGCAAATATGTGTTGATAGAACATGGAAACTGGATCCTTCTGCAATATTTTTGCAAGTTACATTGTTTTTGAAAAAGTTTCTGAGAATTTTTGAGGCAACAAAATCAACCTAATCTTTTTCACTCAACAAAAAGATAGTAATTTTTAATTTTAAACAAACATAAATTATTTATGTTTGCTTTAAAACATTTTACCAGTTCCCATGACGAAGGCTATGGAACGGCTCGAAACGTTGGGATAATTTAGAACATAGTTTTTTTAATGGTTTTTTAACCAGAGTAACTTAATTCTTACAAAACGTTGTATGTCACCTGGTTACACTCCAAAATTTACTGGCCTACTTTTTTCTAACTGATTTGTTAACATCAACTATTGCTAAGCTGTCAAAAGCATTTATTCTATAGTTGATACAGCACACCTCCTCTTTTTCCTGCTGCATGCCCTCGTTTTCTTGAACAGCTGATGTGAGTTTGCTCTTCAGTTCAGTTATCTCATTCTTGTTGTCAATGATTATCTTTTGTGCCTGCTCCAGACTTGTAGCCATACCGCCATGTTCTCCTTAAAAATAGAAGATTTTTTTAGCAATCTACAAAGAAGTAGACCTCTTTACCTTGAAAATATTTCAACCATATGCAACATCATTGAGGAAATTACTGTTAGAAGCGTGTACTTACACAATGGAAAAGGTTCCAAGCATTTAATCTGTACGCTCTATTGAGACTTAAACACAACTGGCCAGCTATCACAAGGCCATGCTAGAGAGGTACACTAAGTCTAAAACTACATGAGGTACATCATGTTACACCTTCCTTCTCATATCAGAAAAGCTTCAAAAGATACAGTTCTCATCAAGTCTCTTATATCCAGGGTAATGTCAGAAGTTCTTAGCCCTATAGCTCAACACAAATCTGAAGTCTGGGATTCGATTTTCAATACACAATACAATTTTTCTGTGCTATCAATATTCTCCTTGACATTATTCGTATCATGCACAACAGTTAATGTTTAGACAAATTCTTTGAACGGTTTGGCTTCCTGATAGCTCTCCCTGAGCGAGTCCGCTGTGGTCTGGTCAAGTATTTCACAGTTATCTGTACGAGTCCTCTGTTTGAGATTTCTGTGTTAACTCTGGTGCTTTCATGCTTTGAGCTTTCTGCATTAACTCTGATGCTTTCACAATGGGGGTCTTGGGCTGTACCAGTTCACTGGTTGGCCTGTCCCATTCATTACAATAATCCTGCATATTGGACTGCCTGCTGGTACTTGCTCACTGCCTGTCACATCACTATCTGGACTGTGCATTTGCTTTATATGATGATCTGATACCTCTTGTGTCTTCCTTAGGTGGGCCCTGTTGAGCCTGTACAGTGTGTCTCCAGTAAGTACTTCATAATTATGTTTCATCAAGTTACTAAGTCACTACAACTTACTTCCAATCTTTTCGACCCAAAACAAACAACTTCATTCTCACTGTCTCTCCCTCTTCTAGAGGCTGCAGATATTTTGGCTCTTGGTTGTAGTAAAGCGCCTGTTTTCCTTTCTAACTGATAAGTTTCTCTCTCTCAGATTCTTTGCAAGAGGTTCTTGGTTCTAGAAGTCTGGTGGTCACAGGAAGTAAGGTTCTGGTCCATGGATTCATTAGGCACTGTGCCAGGCTATTGTCAATCCCTTGGGATGGTGTGTTTCGGAGAGACAACAGTGCAAGGTACTGGTCTTCTCCACCTTTTGAGGTTTTTTTAGTAGTTGTTTGGCAGATTTTGCAGCCAAATCTGCCTTTCCCTTAGCTGTGTGGAGATATTGTTAGACTTGTGAGACTCTACCGAGACAAATTAAGAGCCATTGTCACTTATCTGTTTGTTTGGGATGCCATGACAGGCAAAGAAAGCTTTCAACTTTCTTATTACAGCCGTAGAGGTGGTTTTCTCAAGCATATCTAGTTCCCAAAAGTTACTGTAGAAATTTACAGTGATGAGATAATTCTTCTGGTGTAATTTAAGTAAATCCACTTTTTTTCCATAGCCTTTCCCGAACATCATGGCTCATGAAGGTCTCTCTACTGTGAGAAACTTCAAATTGCCTGAAAGGTTCGCCAGTGGATATCCAGTGCTTGATTTCATTGTTCATTCCGGGCCAGTAAAAAATTTCTAGGGCACTTCGAAGACAACATTCCATTCCACTGTGAGCTATGTGTATTTCTTTCTTCACTTCGTTTCTCATGCTGTTGGGAAACACAAGTCAATCAACCTTAGATACCAAACTATTATGGACTCCAAGGTCATCTCTGTAACTGTAATACAGTGTCAGGAGGTATCTTAGTCTTATCATCTAGTCAACCTTCAATTATTGTTACTTTTAATAACTGCAGGCAATGGTCCTTCTCTGTCGCTTGACACATTTGCTGTATTCTTTCCTCTCTCGTGAGCAGAAACTTACCTGCATTCACTGCTTCGAATTCTTTCTAGCTGGCTCGCAAGATGATGGAAAATACAATCTGTTCATCACGAGAGCTAAATGCATGGATGATAGATCCTGGGTTGTATCTGATATCTACATCATAAGCTGGGCATTTCATCAGCATACTCTTTGGGGCTCTACCTAGCGAATTCTTGACAATAGATTCAAGTGGTTTGTGGTCTGTGTACGCAGTCACATGTTGACCAAACGCAAATTGATGCCATTCGGTCAATGCCCAACTGGCACAAATTTAACCTGATATTTAGGGATTGGTCACCTCCAATCCTTGCATTCGTTCTTTTAGAGTTCCACATCTCAAGGGTGATGTTTGATGGTTCAATATGGCTTTTGCCGATCTGGTTTTAAGGGATAATGTAACAGTGGCTCCACAGTATATTTGCAATTTAACAGGCTTGTTGTCTACAAGCATTTTACAATAGATAGGCTTATCTTTGTTTGCTTTCACTTCACTGACACAAGGGGTTACAAGACTCACTGATTTTATATCAGAGTCCGAGCCCGTGTTGTTTTCAACAAAATTGACATATTTCTTTTGGCACATTTCAGAGCCTTTCCAGTTATTTAATCTTCTACACATAATGCACTTTTATCCCAAGGCTGGGCACAGCTCTCTTTTTAACACATGTGTTCTAGAGAAGAATTTGTATCTGGCTTTTTAGATATCTGCTGGTTTTTCAGGTTTCATTTCGCACCGTGCACATGCTGTTTTTTCCTTTGAAATTTACCACCATAAACTCTTCTCGTTTGCACCATATGCGCCCATT
This sequence comes from Hydrozoanthus sils, assembly GCA_027575215.2. NCBI lineage: Eukaryota > Metazoa > Cnidaria > Anthozoa > Zoantharia > Hydrozoanthidae > Hydrozoanthus > Hydrozoanthus sils. Next base: position 17,749 of record JAOBRD020269920.1, on the reverse strand, counting down.
TGGGTTGCATTTTCTACACTTTTACAAATGTCTATGCATTGTTTTAAATCTAGCTTTCTTTCCTGAAGTAACGCTTTCTTGCGGTGTCATAACAGATTCTGAGAACTATGCAGTTGCGTAACTGCGAGTCGCTCAAACACAGGCAAAATTTGCACGTTTTTCCATGAAACATCCATTAATTTTTTGTTGATTGGTGGGCAAATTGTCAGTCATTATTCAAGCTCTAAATTGGTACATCTAGTTTATATCAAGTATATTTATTTTCTAGGTGCAACAGCCATTCATAATAATCATAATAATTTAATAACAATAATAATCGTTTTTATTACGCATTTTGCAGGGCCTCAAAACGTTTAGAATAGCAGGTTAAAATTCCAAACAAACATAACTACAGTTAAGAATCCTAACTGGTTGGAGACAGACCAGTTGGCTATTTACAAGCTTGGTGGGTTTGGCTGTGCGATCACTGAAGACAACTCCAGTCAGTGGTCAAAATGGGATTTGAATCCTGGACAGCCATATGCAGATCCAGCACCCTAACCACTGAGACACACTGCCTCACTGTTTACAACTGAACCACATTCACTGCATACCTTTCACTAAAGCCAGTTGATGATTAAGTATTCTTATCTGCTTTCCAAATTCCTCTTCTTTCTCTTCAAGTTCCTGAGAGAGTTCTTCTATTTTGCGACCCCGAGCTCTGTACAAGACCTCCAGCTGAGCACTGTTTGACTGCATCTGACCATCACTGATTACATGACCTCCATCACTTCTGTCAACAGGATCAGTTGCTCTACTCGGCAACTGTCTCTTAATATACTTTACTCTTTGTTTACCAAAATCTTGCTCACCCTATGTAACAAAAAAACATTTCTATATTTAAATTAGAAGATGACAATAAACTACTACTAGCTCAACTTACATTTAGTTCTAAGCATCCTGCACTTACAAGTATTACCACCATCAATATCATATTTTTAGACATAGTAGTTTTTCCATAATAAATCGCATGATCATGAAACAATAATTATGTGACTGTGTAGTATAAAGTACATCTTATGCAGTTTCAAATTTCAACAAGTTCCCAATAAACTGAAAGAGATTATTAATTGTGTATGACAGTACTAAGTCTTCTTCAGGTCATGTGTAGACTGTGATCTTGTTAACTTAAATAGGCATTGGATCGCCCCATTCAAACCACAGTCTACACATTGATTGAAGAGCATCAATCAGTCTGATATTGCAGTCCTCAACAATCCACATTGTGAGACAATTGAACAGTTTTGTTAAGCAACAACTTTCCAATATAAAATTTATCCAATGTAGTTGCAGTTAGTTATCAAAGTCCAAGTTCTCCTTACATCATATTTAAAAAATAAGACATTCGGTGATGTGAAAATCAGAACAGTCTGATCCAACAAAACAGACTATTAAAGAAGAAAATATAATGTAAAATTCTCAAAAACTTAATCAATGAAAAGTATGGGCTCGACTGTAGTTGGAAGAATTTACCAAATGAATACAACTGGGACTGAAAGAGTTACCCACAGTCTATCAAAAACTTACATACTACTGACAACCAGCTGGCAGATAGTTACCACTAAATAAAAAAAACCTGTCAGCCATCTGTCAGCTGCCTGTCAGTTGTAGTAACCTGTTCTTCACAACTATTGATTTGTTTGAATCTGCTAACTATACAGTAGTTGTTTCTAGCAATCTACTTGTATACTCAATCACCACTTACCAGTCCAAAATTTTCAGAATATCTCTCACTCCCATGTGTATCTGGTCCATATTCATCTAAGGGTGCATCACTTGAGTATTTATCAGTATCCCTGTGGTCCATTGAACCATGATGTTCTTCTCTTTCTAGCCCATCATTGATTTCATGGTCACTACAGTTTGCATAATCATTTTCACAATCATCATTTCTTCCACTCATATTCCTGTTGTCATTATTTTGTCTAGTTTCAATTCCAGCCCTAGGTCCATAACTCTGAAATGCACTAGGATGTCTCATATGGTCATACTTTATAAAATCATTTCTGTTATGGCCAACAGATTCGTAAACACCATGCTGGTGTCTATCACTGTTCTTGCCATGATGAATTTGTCCCTGATTTTGCTGATGGATATATTCATTTGGATTTTGATGAAACTGAACATTACTTTCATCAATAAACTGATAACTGGCTGCATTCTTATTCGATATTTGTTCAGGGTCTGAAAAATTACCCCGAAGTACCTGTAAGCCCTTTGGTGTAACTAAAGGGGGTCTTTCAAACCCTCCAGGGATTCTTGGGGGAAATTGATGAAATGCAGTATCACTACCACCAGAAAGACCATATTGACCACTCCACTGTTGCCGAGGTGAATCTGGTGGGAACTCAGAGTTTGGAGTATTTTGACTTCTTGTTGAGCTTCGAAAGTCATGAGAAGAAAATGAGGCATTGTCATCATCCAGTAGATCATCATCAAGTTCATTGCTAATCAGTTCACGCAACTAGAAAAATGATCAAAGTAGTTATTTTAGTGCATTATCTTGTATTATGTGGGACTAAATTATAAATTACTTTCTTTGATATATTATTATTCAAGAGGCTGAGACAATTTCTCACAAATATTTTTCATGGTACTCTGATAAAATATTTTAGCCATAGATAACCAACAGAATTACTTTTTTTAACACCAATACCCAAAGATTTTAGTTTTTTCTCAATGAGTTTATGGGGAAAACTATGTATGGTTAACAATTTGACTACAATTGCAATAAAATTAAAACAAGCAATAATGCCCCTCTAGATCTTAATAGCAGAGCGATAACCACAGGTTTCAACAACATTTACTTTTGAAGTAGGATGCTCCACCATGTCAGAACCAATAAAATATAGAGTGAAAGTTGGATAAACAAGGTTTCTAAAAACCTGTTCTCAAAACCTAAAGACTTTTTACCTCAAAATCTATTAAAAACCATTTCTATCTAATAGTAACTGAACTTAAACATCCAAGAGTATAAAACCTCTTTTTCTCTCTCTTGGTCCTCTTTCTCAAAGGCAGCTTCTTCCTCATCCTCAAGAGCCTAATTTGAACAATAGATTAGAAACCATTATAAAAACTATGTAGTTTCTATAAAAAAAACATTCCATACTGATGCATGAATTGAAGGAAACAAGAAACAAACTAAAGATACTGGTAAAACCAAGCAATACCATATGTACTACCAGATTTAGGTTATACCGGCCCCACAAACACACCTAAAATAATGCTCTATTGGTTAATTTCTTTACAGACTTTAGAAAATATAATAAGTGCATTTGTACCATAAAATCCAATTTTTTTCTAGAGCCCCCACCACCACTTTGAACAAATGTTGCCCTGTCATTCTCAAAATTTATTCTACCTGACACTTGTTTCAAAAGCATTTTGACACAGACATGTGTGACATGTGGTCACTTCTCTAGCACATGCAGAATGAACTCACTGAACAGACCATTTGCTCCAGCCAATATGGTAGACAGTTAGTGTTATTGTTGTTTTTTTGGACACAATTACTCAGCGTTGCATGGTACCAGAAGTGTGAGAAAAACTATGAGTACGTTCTTTGTCGGTTGATTTGTGATAGAATTTTGGAGTTTTTTTCAACAACCGTTAGTAGAATTGTCGAGCAGCGATACATCAGTTTCAAGCGCTACAGTGGCCACTAGTCCAGCCCACTCTCCAGTACATTTTTTTTCATTACCCATGAATTAATGGCTCCCAGCCAAGTTTGAGATCTCTGCTGGGTCACTGGTGAATAACTGGTAACAATTTAAATGAGCCTGGTCAAAATTACGAAATTGCAGCTCAGCTGAAAGACCCCCAAAATACGGAGCTAACGGTTACAAAGAGTGACAAGCAGTCACATTGCTCACCAGCCTCGGAGATGGACACAGGGGCAACAGTGAACATTCTGGCAGAGAGTAGATTTGCAGCCATGTTTGGAAAAGATCAGTTGCACAAATTAGAAGAGTGTAAAGCAACATTAACCATGTACAACAATTCAGAAGAAAAGGCAATTGGCAAGAAGAGGGTCAAAGTTACCAACCCCAAAAACAACAGATGTTATAGAGGTCGGATGCCCTTGATGTATTAGAGGGATTACAGAATTACAGAGGCAATATCCAGAGCTAAATGATGGAGAAGTTAGAAAAATATTGCATTGGCAAGGTGAATGAATAATTCAAATGCTACAAACTCAACAAATGAGACCAGGAGCCACACAAGACAATAAATGCTTATGTTGCAGCCCTCCGAGTACTGGCAAAAACCTGTAATTATGGCCAGCTAACTGACAGTCTTATCAGAGACAGAATAACATTGGGCATTTGTGACAATGCAGCCAGGAAAAAAACTCTCCAAACACAAAAGCTAACTCTTAAACACACGGTTGACATAGTACGTTCCTTTGAAGTAGCAGTCCAGCAACTAAGACAAATCAGTCAATCATTACAAATCTGCATTGTAAGTTCTGCAACAAACAACACCCACCTGAACAGAGCAAATGCATTGCATGGGGCCGGAGGTGCAACACTGGTGGGCAGAGAAACCACTTTGCTGCATGTTGAAATACCCACCCACAAGTGAACAGTGTAGAACACGAAGATGATGTCGATGAGTATGTTGCTGTGTAGATAACAATGAGTTTACAAACCAAGTTGGCACAGATAGTTCCCAAAACAAAGCATTTGAAACATTAGTACTAAACAAAAAAGAAGAGAAATTCCAGTTGGACACAGGGGCGACAGTGAAAATTCTGTCAGAGAGTAGATTTGCAGCCATGTTTGGAAAAGATCAGTTGCACAAATTAGAATCTGAGTGTAAAACAACATTAATCATGTACAACAACTCAGAAGAAAAGGCAATTGGCAAGAAGAGGGTCAAAGTTACCAACCCCAAAAACAACAGATGTTATAGTATAGAGTTTATCATCATCAAGTGAAACTACAGATCACTGCTAGGCTTGTGAGCTAGCCAACAAATGAAGTTACTGACAGTAAACAACAAGAACATCTTGGCAGTTGAGCCCAGCACTTGTGCTGCAAATCAACAGTTACCACAGAATACCAAGACTTATTCACAGGAGAAGGGGAATTAGCAGGGGAGCTCCACTTAGAAGTGGATAAAACAGCCAAACCAGTAAAGTTAGCAACTAGAAGAGTTCCAGTTGCATTAAATGAGAAGCTCATGCATTAGCTAGACAGGCTTTCTAACATGCAAATTATAACTAAGGTTGATTACCCAACTGAATGGATTCAAGTGTAGTCACAACAAAAAAGAATGGCTAAATCTGTCTGTGTATTGATCCCCAACCCCTGAACAATGCACTCAAACAAAATGTATACCCACTCACAACAATTGATGATGTCTTGCCACTGCAATCCAAAGCATGCATTTTCACAGTCCGTGATACAAGAAATGGCTTCTGACACATTAGACTAGACAAAGAGAGCAGCTACATTTGACCACGTTTGGGACCCATGGGGGCGGTATTGATGGCAGCACCTCCCTTTTTGGGTGTTACCAGCACCAGAAGAGTTCCAGCGACGAATGGACATTGCTTTGGAGGGCCTAGAGGGCCTAAGAGCAATTGCTGATGACATTATATTGTGTTTGGCACGGGAGACATCGATGAAGAAGCCACATTAGACCACGACCAGAAGTTAGTAGCAGTCTTCAACTGATGTCGTGAGTGAGGCATTAAACTCAACTCGGAAAAGATGCAGTTTTGTCGATTGGAGGTTAATTATCTGGTCATCATACAGTAATCTAAGCAGGTTTGAAAATTGATCCAAGCAAGATAAAGGCCATACACAAAATGCCAGATCCTTCTGACAGACAAGGCACTTTAAGGGTACTAGGAATGACCAATTATGTGCAGAAGTTTGCACCAAACCTAGTCGAGGTAGCTACCACACTGCCCTGAGAATTAATAAAGAAAGATATAGAGTATTTTTGGGATGAACATGTTCATGGAAAGTGCCTCAATGAGATAAAGAAAACACTAACACAAGCACCAGTGTTAGAGTTTTTCAACCCTGACCTCCCTACTGTTCTCCAGTGCGACACCTCCCAGAGTGGCCTTGGTACGTGCATTCTACAAAATGGACACCCTATTGCATACACCTCTCGCTCATTGATTCCCACAGAGGCCCAGAATGTGCAAATAGAAAAGGAGTTCTTGGCCATCGTGTTTGACATGGAAAAGTTTGAAGGTTACACTTACGGCCGGAAAGTGCTGGTCAAAACTGACCATAAGCCTCTAGACAGTATTATGAAGAAAAGTCTACTTAATGCACCAAAGGGACTGCAACACATGCTACTGCGATTACAGAAATTTGACCTTGAATTAGTGTACAAAAAGGGAACAGAGTTGTACATTGCAGACATGCTGAGTAGGGCATACCTTCCTACAACCAGCTGCAAAAGAGATTGACAATGAGGAAGAAAAATGTAGTAGTAGACAATAGATCCCCAACAGGAGCTGAAACAGAGCAAGATGAAATGGTGCAGTTTCTCCCAATCAGAAATGAAACCCACCAAGAAATAAAAGAAGTGAAAGAAAGAAATGATAACCTGAGAGCCCTAACCACTCTACTAAAGCAAGGTTGGCCAAACAAAAACACCAGAGTTCCCCCATAGATCCGCAGTTATTCTACTTTTGAAGAGGAACTTACAACTTAGAACAGGCTTGTTTGCAAAGGTGAGAGAGTCATTGTTCCAGCAAGTGCAAGACAGAAAGTCCTATGAAAGCTACATCTCACTCACAGGGAACCCTTAGAAGGGCATAAGAAGCCTTTTACTGGCCAGCAACGAACAAAGATATCACAGAGTACATCTCCAAGTCAATGGCAAAGCTGAAAATAGTGTGAAGAGAGTGAAGTCTATACTTCAGAAAGCCCTGGATGCCAGTGTGGACCCAAAACTTGCGTTATTAGATTTCTGAAACATGCCAACTGACGGAATGGGGACTTCACCAGCACAGAGACTACACAGCAGAAAAACAAGAGCACTGATACCCCTTAGCGATCAATTGCTACAGCCAGAAGTTGTTCTGAATGTATATGAAAAGCTCCAACAAACCACCACAAGCCAAGCTCGCTACTATGATAGAAACTTGAAAGAGTTAAAACTGCTAATGGTGGGAGATGTAGTTTGTGTAAAGCCAACCAATGGGGAAAAGTGGTTCAAAGCTAAAGTAGAGTGTAAGGTAAATGTGCGCTCATACAAAGTCCGTTCAGAAAATGGCACAGTCTACAGGTGAAACTGGCACCACCTGCGAAAGGTACAAGAAGCCTTCAACCTCCAGATGGAGGATACAGCAGCAGACCCACTGGTTGATGATGAACAATAACAAGAAAACAACATCAATCCACAGAAGCACTTTGACAATACAGAAGCAAGATCAACAAAGTCATAAAACAAGTGATATTGGGACTGGACAGTACGTTACAGCCATGGGCAGAATTGTGAAGAGGCCTAGGGCACTGAAAGTCTTTGAGACAAGATTGTAAGTACTAAAACCTTTGAACTCAAACTGTTTAAAGTACATATGAAGGAAAAAAAATATTACGAGTTCCAGTGGATAGACCTTGCTTAATGAGGAATAGTGGTGACGAAATTTTGTCAAAATCTTTCCTGGTTCTCGAAATAACAACATTTAAAGTTCTCAACTGATGATTTCATTTTTCAAATTTGCATTTTATTTAAATCTGCTGCCAATCCATAACTTTTGGATGTATTTAAGCCAAACTTGAGCTGCTGCTGTGTCTTGAAGTAGATAGATCATCAATGCAGGTTTGGCTCAATTTTATCAAAGCATTTTGGAGTGGCAGCAGACTTAAATAAAATGCAAATTTTTCGGAAGCATACATGATGTCATCAGTTGAGAACTTTAAATGTTACTATCTCAAAAGCCATAAAAGATTTTGACAAAATTTCTTCACCGCTATTCCTCATTAAGCAAGATCTATCTACTGCAGTAATAATTTTTTTTCCTTCATATGCAATTTAACACATAGTTTAAATTTCATGTTCATAATTTTGTTTACCTGATAGAAAGGAAACGTGACATGTGGTCACTTCTCTAGCGCAAACGGATTGAACTCACTGAACAGACCATGTGCTCTGACCAATATGGCAGACAGCTAATGTTGGTTAATGTTTTTTTTTTATTGTTGGACACAATTATTCAATGTTGCAACAGGGGGATAATGACTACCTTGTAAAAGTGCTGTTGCATTAGCAAACTTTTGAGCAAATTATACTGTATTGCAACTGGCAAATAAGTTGCACAACATTGTGTATTAAACAGCCCTTGCGATAGCCAAAATTGATGCAAGGCAAATTACGATTAAAGTAGATCTCCAACTATTCTTGCAATGATTTTGGTAGTTTTGGGGCTTTTACACACTGCAACGACTTGGGCAACTTAACTCAAAATGATGTTGTGAGGGGACAAGCTGCACCGAAAAACTGCCTTATAAATGTAACACCACCTTAACACTGCCTTAAGTCCCTGTATAGGTCAGAACGTTTTGCGTATATTATCATCAGCTTCAGGAGTTCAAAAACAGCTCAACAGTTTGCTAGTGAAGAAATTTATGACAACACAAAATCTAGGAGACTGGCAACTTATCAAAATTTGTTGTGGATGGAAATAACATAGACAGAAAGTTAGCAAAAAAGAAAAAAACACGAAGTGCACCAAGTCGTGAACTTGCCCTTTTAAATCAATAGTTTAAACTAATTATTAAACCGCAATCGTTGATTTCTTTTCAGACTTTTGTAATCTAATATGAAGTCAAACTGTCAAATCTTATAAACAATTCTCAGCAAAAAGTGAAACTGAACTTTTGATTCCAGCACAAAAGTAAAACGCTTTGGTCAGAACTTCTGGCTCAGATCGAAGTGGCTAACGCTCGCTGCTTGCTAAAGGGCATTGTGAGTATATAGCAAGTCCCGATGGGAACAGAAACACTATATAACATACAGTCACTAAGTCTCTTTGTATTTACACACATACAGAGGGAACGAATAGCTGGGGAAAAAATCTTGAAGATCCCAAGTAAGCAAATAATAGTTGTGGGTCAAATCTCAAATTTCTTTCGGAGTAGGTCGTAATAGCAAAACAAATCACGACGCTAGCTAAGATGTAAGTTTCTACACTTCACTGTGTTTTTGCACATTTCGCATTGATCTTTGAAATTTCCGTTCACAAACCTTAGCATCAAAGTTCACTTGGCTCAGTCCAACACTCATTCCCAGGTGTCATCAATACATTCCATGTAATCAACAGTTTTCTTTTTGTGATAGTAAAGCTCCATTTTCCTCAAACACAAATCCCACCATTGTCAACTCTCAAAGCTTGCGCGGGAATGGTCACTCTTGACCAGGTCATCTCTTGTGTCTAAATATTTTGAAGACTGGGGTTGAGTCTATGAATTTCTCCCACAGTCCTTTTCGAGTGTCGTTCTTTTGCCACGTTGGTTAAACGCAATTTTGGTTTCCTCTGAATGTCTCTTTGAAAGTATATCACGCATTTTTGTTATTGTGAGATCTTTCTCATCGTAGTGAATCAGATCTCGTAGTTTAGGTAGTACACTATACTGTAATATGGATATTTTACAGAATATCTTAGTCGCTCTTGGATTGCTCGTCTTGTGTCTGCTGTCTGTTGAGTGTGTAGAGTTGAGCTTCGAGCTGGAAGATAACGCAAAGCAGTGTTTCTACGAAGATTTAAAAAAGGGAACAAAGTCCACTCTGGAATTTCAGGTTAGAAACCATTATATTTTTTCTGCCTTATAGTGTCTGTACGGTATCAAATATTTGATTGTAGCGCAACAAGCTCAGAAGTACTTGCGAACGTGCTTGATTGATCGATATGTGAATGGTGACGTACGTACATTGTATGCTTAAATTTTGTCACGTATTCTATGTACGAAATTTAAACATTTTTCTCAGGATAAGGTTTTAAGCTTGTTATGGGTTATGAGGTTTTACCTTGGAAACAGAGTCGTTGAAACAACAAACTGGTGTTTGTTTTTGTGTCGGCATTTTCACCCTACCGTACATTGTGTTTGGTAACTGAGGGGCTTTCTTAGTAAGCAGTACCTTACGTTTTTATCCACAGTTGTAGCTGTTTACTTTGATTTACTAGTTGTAGATCACGAGAAATTGTTATGCAGTTTATGTACTATGTCACCAAGGATGGCCCAGTAGCCCTTTTATAGCCTTTTTTACTGCTTTGACCAGAATTGACTAATAAAATTTTTGGAAGGGATGGACACATGGGGCCAGCAACTATTTTCAAAGGGCATTTAGTGAATTATGTTAGTCAGAAAGTTTCTTGTTATTTCTTATTGACAAGATTTACAACTCTGTTTGGACCATATTAAACCAGTTTAACTTAATCCATAAACTTACGCTGACTAAGGTCAAGCGCTGTAAGGTGGCGTACCATGTTAAGTCCCAAAAGAAAAAAAATGATGATTTTTAAATTGCATTAAACAGTGTTTGATTTGCATGGTAGCTTTCAATCCTTGTTTGTATGCCATTGCCCCAACAATCCTGTCAAGACTGACTAACCAGCCTTTAAAAACCAGTCTCATTAATAATTGTGTAACAGTCTCTTTTCACATGAGTTGGCAAAGTGCTAATCTTTTGTGCTGCAGACCCAAGTTCTGATTCTGGACAGGACCTTCTACTCAGGGTCATAATATAATTTCTAAGGTGCTATATTTTCTCAAAGTATTGGCAAACAGTTAGACCTTCGTCTCATTAGATAAGGATGTTAAACCATTTGTATTGGGTGGCAGATATCACAAGGACCTAAAGACCTATTGCCTGTTCTGCTGTGACTCCTTGAGCCAAAAATCTGAACAACTACTGTAATTGAGTTTATTGACGACTTTAGTACACCTTGTTAAAATGTTATTCACTGAACCAAACAACTGTCATCTTCTCCCTGCTGATAAAAAATTTCTTCTAGAGGTTTCAAACTTGTTTTTACTAAACCCCAAAATCTTTTCCTCATTTTAGGTGATAACAGGTGGAAATTATGATGTGGATTGTGTCTTACAAGATCCTCACGACAAGACCATATATAATGCTCAAAAGAAACAGTATGATAGCTATACATTTACCCCAGAGCTAGATGGAGCCTACAAATTCTGCTTTAGCAATGAGTTTTCAACATTCAGCCACAAGACAGTATACTTTGATTTCCAGACTGGAGATGATAAACCTCTTACTAAGCAAATGGGCGCTCACCATACCGCATTGACACAGATGGAAACTTCCTGTGTTACTGTTCATGAAAATCTCAAGGTTAGTCATGGATACCATATAAAACTTATACATTTTGTTGTGCATTCAGGTTCACAGGTCAAATTTTAAATGTTCATTCCAAATGCTGTGTTAGTCATGCTAAGCGTACCTGAACTTAAAAAATCTGACTTTGGCACACCTTTAGCTCAATTTTAGTGAGATTTGTTTTAGATGCTATGGTTACCCCATTCCAAAGTTGTACAGTAGGCAAACTAGAGTTGAGCTAGCTAAGCATGACTGTAACACAGCATTTGAAATGGGCCTAAGATAAAAACAAATGACCAGAATTTGTACATGAGAAGTTTTACCCCTTATAAAAGAACTTCCCAATTGTAAAAGCAGTTCAAGATCTGTGGCCGGTTCCTCAAAACCCGATTAGTGCTAACGCAGGGTTAATTACCATGACAACCAATAGGTTTTGTTAAGATTTGACCCTGGGTTAAGTTAATCAGGTTTTGAGGAGCCGTGCCTTGTTTGAGATACCAACTTATTCTAGCATGGATAATGCACTTTAATTATAGATGCGGTTTGTGTGGAAACCTAATGTATTTTCCTCTTTTCTGTACCAACAGCTAGCAATAGACTACCAGACTCATTTCAGGCTGAAGGAAACACAGGGTCGAGATATGGCAGAGTACCTTAATGAACGAGTTCAGTACTGGTCAATAGGAACTTCCATTGTTATAGTAGCTGTTGGCATCCTTCAAGTGTTTATTCTTAGGAGATTTTTTGCTGAGAAGAGGTCAAATATCTAAAGGGGATATATTTGAATAAGAAATGTAAATTAATGTGATCTCATTGGTGGTGGCATCAGTAAAGATGATGGACTTGGAGTATGGACAAGCCAGATTCATTAATGGTGCAGTGTTCTGAAACTGTTTTACTGTGCCAATTTTTTATCATTTCGAGGTTACCAAAGTTGCAACAACCAAATAATTTGAAGCAAGTGTAGGCAAACCAAGTTGTACTGTAAGCCAAAATAAGGGAGGCAAGTTTCCTATTTTTATGAATCCAGAGCAGTTGGTCATTATCATTAGGTCATTGTCATGCACTTGTTGAATTATTAGTGACAGCAAAACCACAACTCTTGATAATGAGCTTGTGCCCTTGGAAGAGAGTACAGGTATCAGGCAGATGATCTTTGCAATCCTTTATCTTTGAATAATTTGAGAGAGTCAAAACATGGCGCTAATGTAGATAGGAGCTATTATCCAAGACAAGGGCTATAATTTCTGCACACCCCTTACTATGTCAGTCTTGTTGCTCCTTTCTAAACAGGGAAGATTAACAAATTGCATTGTGATTCCTTAAATTCATCTCTCCTCACAGATTTTTGGTTAAAGAGCATATGACATGAGTACAGTTTTTCGATCTTCAAAAAGTACACTATAAAAAACATTGTTTTGCCAACTTTGAGAAACATACGATGAAAGTACACCAAGATATGGTGTGTAGAATTTTGAATTTTTCCTGCCAAAACTGTCCCCTCCAAAAGCCAACAATGTGACGTAACTGGCCACATGCATCTCTCTTCAGTCCATTTAATATGGTGTCGTGAAGTAAAGAGATAATTCGATTTTTTAAACATCCGTGTCTGCTAGAGTTTTTGATAGAAACTCTATTAGTTGCAGATGTTTTAAAGTTGATTTTGGATGGACTGACGTGAGACACGTGACCTGTTGTGTCACATTGTTGGCTTTTGGAGGTGACACTTTTAGCGGGAAAAATTCAAAGTTCTATGCTCCATATCTTGGTATACTTTCATCGTATGTTTCTCAAACTTGGCAAACCAATGTTTTTTATGGTATTTTTTTTTTGTTTTTTTTTTTTGGAAAATTGACAAATTGATTTCATGTCATATGCTCTTTAATAAAATGTTGTGCATTAGATTGATCATGTAAGTGGTGTCCCGTCTGACCCAGCCATTATTCTCTATTTTTTGTATGACCAAACACCACACCTAAATATCATCCCCTGTGATTACACTTGATATGACCAGGTTATACCACTGCTAAATGGTATTCCCTATGCCCACATAATATCATCCCCTGTGATTACACTTGATTTGACCAGGTTATATCACTGCTAAATGGTATTCCCTATGCTCACACTTGTTATGACAAGGTTATACCATACCTAAAGTAATGATGTCCCAAGTGGTCACACTTGGTATGACCAGGTTATACCACTGCTAATTGATGTAATATTCCCTTTGATTACACTCTATATGACCAGGTTATACAACCTCTAAATGATATTCCCTGTGATTACTCTTGGTATGACCTGGTTATACTGCACTCAAATAACAACTGCTATTGTTAACAACTCACCATTTGTTAAACAACCTTGGTGACTAACAGTTTTGCCGTGGTCCAACCGTAGATATGTACAGTGGCAAATAGCTTGATAAGGAATGCAACTTTTTTTATCTGAACCTATATTATTCTGGAAATCAGTAAAGATTTCCAAGGTTCAGTCATACATGCGATGAGTGGTAGCGTTTGGATATTAAAGGAGAGATTGTTGAAGTCAGATTAAGTTTAATGATATGAAGTACAAGTTTTTCCAGTAATAGAGATCATTAAATGTCCTGAAAAAATCATCCGATCTGAATTGCAGAGTTTCATTGCTAAAAAAGTTATTGCACCAGCCTAGGGTTGGTGTGTTGTTGATTTTAAAGAGGAAGTATCGCTGACTCTTAAACTGTTCTTGCGCATTTTCACAAGCTAGGAAAACGAAGATATAATAAACACCTGCGTATTAGAACCAATGGATTTTTAAATTTCCCGTTTTAATACCTCGAATATAAGAACCTATTTTGCCAAGCAAATTAAACAGGTCTTTATATTTGGGGTTGCATTACATTTTCATGTAGATTGCAAAAGCCCCACTATCCCCAAATCGTATGAATGTAAATGTAAAAAACAGTGTAATTATAAAACGTCGAAAAATCCTCTGCAAAAGGACAATCTTAAACTAAGAATGTGTATCTATACCATGGTCTTTCCACGAGGGGTGGTTAATATACACACAGTTTAATCCCTTGCATTTCAATAGATGTGAATAAAATTATTCTAATGAAGGTCATTTTTTTACTTTTATTTGGTAAAGCCGACAACCACGTCTCCTCCATGGAAATTAAGAGCCTACTTAGCCTAAAGTGCTTGTAAAAAGAACCTGTTTTGCCAAACCTTAAAAAGTGTAGGTTCTTACGTGTGGATTTTGACTGTACTGAATACAAGCTTTCTCGTTTGCACAAAGTCGAGATAGTACTGACGCTGTACTAGTAATTTTGTTTAGATGTGGTGTGACAAATTGTGCTCTGCACGGGATTTTGTTGTTGTTGCTGCCGGAGCGATAGCGACAGCAGCAGTCTCTTTTCCGGCAGAAAAACTCGATATGTACTTCCGGTTTTTCATCTATTTCCATATATGGTTGGTTCGGCCTCTCGAAGCCAATCAGGGGAGTGAATTAATGGATTTTTGCGTCCGGTATTTCTGGTATTCCATATATGGTTGGTTCGACCACTGTAGGCCAATCAGCTTCTGCGTAAGCCATCGTTTGTTCGTACTCGAGGATACTGATGCATCAAATTTACAGCAAGGAAGCATTCATCAAGCATCCGAGAGCTCCAAGGAGCTTTCAAAAGGAAGGCAATGTGCTTTTATGGCTCTTTCTTCTTTATTAAGCAACCGAAGCGTCGCTGCAACTCTCGGATACAATCAGTCATTGATCGAATTCACAGCATGTCAATTCAAACAATTAAGTACCTGGTAGAGGAGCTTTAGCCAATCACACCTCGACCATCAGGCAGCACTTCATTCTTTTTAAGAACTATTAGTCATAGCAATATCTATGGCTGTGTAAGGGGCCGTTCTGGTCGTCCTGCAATCTTACAACGATGTGCTTAGGCGATCACATTGCTTTCCAACATCCATGTCGCACAATCGTGCAAGGCTTGGGGTGATAATACCATCAGTTTACTTGTGTATAAGTCGAAGGTTTTGAGGAGTGAAAGTTGGCCTAAAAACTCGCTAAGATCTTTTTTCAACGCTAGCTATCGATTTTGGACCCAAAAACGTCATAGCAAATACTATACGTTAAATCTGTAGCCCCCAACCCAGCCCCCTCTTCCTCGTGTTTCGCTTCGTAGGAGGGCACGGTCATCCCTTGTTAATACGGTCACTCTAATGCGCCCAATTTTTTTTCTGGTCCTTTGGTGAGCATATTAAGTGGGTTAGCTGTACAACGGAAGGCCTTTGCTATTAAATTGCGAAACTGGCAACCGCGAATTTAATGGGAACATTCGCAAGTTTACCCCTCTGCCATGTTCGGTTTGTAACCTTAATCGATATCCTGCCAAATATGGTGTTTCTTTAATTCATGCGCTAACAAACTCACTGCATGCGCTTGAGCTTGGCCCGCCTCTGTGGTTATAGGCTCAACTCAGTCCTGAATAGCATAAATTCGCTAGCCTTTTTTAGAAAAACTGTTCAGTGTGTCGGCGAGTTAGTATAATATTTAATCAACTCCAAACGTTCCGTTTGAAATCATCGCTGTAACAGCTGTAACACTCGGACGCCCTGCAGATCAACTTTCAACTTCAAGGCTTAACTTGTTGTTAACGGAACCGAGTTAATTGTTGAAGAAAAATGAGAGCTCCTAGATCTTTGACCAAGAAGAGAGAACATAGGATCCTTGGATCTATGTTCCATTTTTGGTCCAAGGTCAAGCTAGCTAGAAATTTTCGTCAACGGATATTTAATTTTGTGTCATCTTTCAAAAAGTCCTCAATGTCGACTTGTAATCGCATTCGACTGGTACTTTTTCTTTGAATTCAATTGTATAGTATGTTTCCGAAATCATCAGATAACCACTTCCGGTGTATGTTTTTTCCGTTCTTTTTATTGCCACTAATATAGGTTAAGCCAAGGTTCTTATTGGTTATTTGAATGAGCCTCCCGTGTTATCTGTATAGTCGAGTTGTACGGAAAGCGGTAACGGCGCTTACGAATTACATCCAATATCAGGGGTCAGATATCGCTTGTCCCACATTTTTTGGTCTTTTTGTCGCATCTTTTTCTAGTTTAAAATCCTGGGTGGCGGAAGCAAAAAAATATTGGGGGAAGGGGCACAAAGCAAAAATTGCAACAGTTTGCACGTTATAAAATCTGAGATTCATATTCAAAATTTGCTGTTGTTTGCCTGAAATTATTGGGAGGGTCTGCCCCCCCAACCAAATTATAGGGGGGAGGGGCAATGCCCCCCCCGGTTCCGCCGCCCATGAAAATGTCGCTGTCGCATTTTCGTCTGAAAGCAATTACCCTTGCTTTGCTATAAACTTCTTTACAGCTCTAGTTTATCAATCGTTGTCAAAAACAATAAATAGACATGACGAACAAATGTGTCTGTGAATCTGATTACATGTATTCCTGGATATTTTGATACATAGTTGATCTCTAATGCCTTTTGTCGCTGTCTCAAATTGTCGCGCTTTTCCCGATAATTTCTGTCACTTGTCGGCGTTTTGCGCCTTGATAATTGCATGTCGTCTCAATTCAAGACCGTGTAGCCTGTCGTCAAAACCTTTTTGTAGGCCCCAATATCGCGCGCAATTACCACAATTTACAAGTACATACGCAAAAGCCATGGCGACTTGCATATCTACCCATAATTCCTAGCGCATAAATGTAAGAAATTGTCCATTATAAAACGTATATAGAAAATCTTTAAACCTCAACTTGACATACACAGTGTTGTTAGTATAAGAAACTTTCACCTTAGGCCTGTCGCTGCTTTAGGGGTGTAAGGTTCGCAATGCATTGTGGTAAAGTGTACAGCCGCCGTCACTTTACGGGCTGTTATCGTCGATCAGACATTCTTAATTTATTCTTACTTCGATTCTTTGGATTACAGTTTGTCAATGGAACTAGGGTGTCGGTACGTTTTGAACTAATCGGTAAGATTTTTGTTTCAAACTTTCCAGTTTTCAAAAATTTTCAGTTAAATTCAGATGTTGGTGTTTCTTATGCACCTTTTGTGAGTTTTGATTTTTTACGAAGTTGTAGTTTTAGCTCAACCACCCTGACAGTTGCACAGAGGAGGGCAATTTGCAATCTTGAGCTTTTATTTACAAATCATAGCTTAATTTCTGTGTCAGACTGAGACACTCCCAAGATTTCCTATAAGAAAAATCACCTTTCCTTTCGTCACAGGGCAAAAATCCATTTTAAGTTCGGACGAGTTAATTTGTACACACTACATGAGAGACAGTAAGTTCGTCCAAGGTTCATTGTTCTTATTTTTTTGAGACTCAATTTTTTTCTTTAATTGTTCTTATTTCAATATGTAATTAAATTGAAGAAAACTTAACTTCATGGGTGGT
>JAOBRD020269810.1:0-23302 GCA_027575215.2 Hydrozoanthus sils | reverse complement strand
TGAACTGTAAGTCGTTTGACTCTTTTGCATTAATTAATTTACACGCATGAGTTCAGCAGCATGGAAGTGAGTCGCTATTTTGGCGCGTGCATAAATTAAAACAATTGCAAAAAAATTTAAATATTCTTAAAAGTTGTTGAATTTTTCTCGAAATCAACTTGTTTGTATATACTAAAACAATTATTGTCTTCAGTCTCGGTGAATAGTGGCTTTTAGAATATTCACCGAGACTGAAGAGAATAATTGTTAAATGTAACAGAAGTTTAACACCTAAATAAATTTGCATACTGTAAAACCCCACCTTAAAGCCTCTAACCTGCATAGCAAGTAGTTCTCAAAGTTTTGGGCGTGTGGGGAATGGAGTGAGGAAAGAAATGGAGGGAGGCGGGAGGGGTTCACTAAAAGGCTAAAAACCCCCTGGTTATAAGCCCCGCCGGGAATAAGCACATGTTGTATCTCCTAATAAGAATAATTTTATCATTCTAGATCATTATATAAGTCCCCAGGGTATACAAAAGCCCCTCATCCACAGACACCAAACTAATTTTTAAGTGTGCTCCTTTGGTTAATAAATATCTAATATATTACGCTTTAGACACGAGGCTTTCCTTGTATGCGCAAAATATTTAGCTCTTTTTGCAGGCATTCAATCAGTTTAAAGTACAGTAATATAGTTCTGTGAAGAGATATGCTCTATGGCTTCGAAATCGAATGGAAGGCCATGACTAACCTTGGCGGATTATTCAAACTCACACTGATAAAAGGCAGTTATTTTAAATCGAAATACGCTGTCTCAAAATGGACCAAAACAAAGACAAACATTGTTGCTGATACCAGGAAACAACCCATTGCTGCATATAAATATTTATTCACATATTGCTATCAGCCCTGGCCCAGACGCCGCTGGTGAATTATTATTAAGAAACAGAACCGGGGTGAATTTGCATAAAGATTCAACACCTATAACCTACACAAGAGATCAACTCTTCAAGATTCGTTGGGTTTACAGAATTGCCTATTCCTTGTAGAATTTACTCTGACAAGGAAACAACCTGTTTCGTTTTCGTGGCTCCATGGTTGGTCAATGGATTCATCCACCACCTGTAGATCAACAAACGCCATTTATATACGCATAACTAATAACAACAGAAGAGTGAGACCAACATGATTGGGAAACTATGCAAATCTGATCACAATCAAACAGCCTCCGCTGATTCAACAAGTGTCTCCCGCATCTAGACCAGTTGAGTTCTGTCTGTTAAATGCACGCTCTGTGAAAAAACAAATCATTTGTAATCAAGGATTTGGGAGAAATGTATTGATGTCTTAGCAACTACTGAGACTTGACAACAGGCGGATATTTCTGACCAGCTAGCTGTGAATGACAGCTGCCTGACAGCTTTTGCATCTCAGCTACGCGAATCAATGCCAAACTGCTGCAAGCAAGCAAAACCCGTATTGAGAAGAAATGAAAACTGAAGATTTCAAGGCTTTCATTTGGGCTGCTAATCGCTATGTCAATTCACCAGTTGCCAGATCTTCAGCATTACTGGTCGAAGGAATGGGTGCTGGGAGTTCCAGCCTTTGCTAATTTTATGCCCAGAAACAGATTTACACAAATGTTGAGATATCTGCACTACAACAATCTGAAAAAAATGCTCCCAAAAGAACACCCTGATTTTGATAAGGCATACAAAGTACGAGTATTCATAAATGCTCTGCGAAAAAACTTTCTCAAACAATATGATCCCCACCCACAACAGTTCAATGATGCCTGGCAGTGGTCGCTTTCAAAGAAAGGACAACTTTGAAACAGTATCTGCCTTTGAAGCCCATCAAAAGGGGGATGAAGATGTGGGTGAGAGTAGATACTGTCTCAGGATACCGTTGTAATTTTTGTAAAATTATCTGATTTGTTGAAAATTCAAAAATTTCTATCTCAGTGAATAATTTACAAAATTAACTGTCCCAAGTTCCGAAGGTTGAGAATTAGCCTAAAAGCCTAATAACAGAGTAGCTTTCAGTGCGAGTCAAACGACTACAGACCACAACGCCAAGAGAGTGGGTGCAAAAACCGTAAAAAGTGATGGATACTCAACTAGTATGGCCGTTATCTTTCTTGTGGTAACTATCGACACTTCATGCAGGAGCGCACAAGAGGTAGAAAAGCAGTCAGCAGGACAATGACTGACAACTACTTCAGCAGAATGCAACATAGTCGGGAATGCGCCCACGTCAGAATACACCTGTAGTTATTGTGGAAAAACCAAAACTAGAGAACGAAAATCGTGGCAATGTAAGGTAATAAAATACTACAGCCCTTACTGTCAAAAGAAACACTGACGTGATCAAAATAACAAACATGTCAGCTACAAAGAAACCAATGATTTCAATTCTGCTAACAGTATTTTGTTCCGTCATCTAACAGCAGCCGGCCACTGTTATTGGTCTGGCTGGAAAACAATGCATGGTAAGGATTAAACAAATGGTAACCCAACAGAGGTACTGTGGAACACTCGGACACAGGTACCCATTTGTTTACAGACTAGGTCAGCAAAAACTACCCCTAACCTTGCGTAAAACAAATTGCAGAATCACTTGAACCTTGACTGCAGCAAGAGGAACTACAATCCCGTACAAAGAATGAGTTGAACTAACATTTATAATATTTTCCTCTGACCAAGATTTTCCGACTTACCTTGTAGGTATGTTATTATTGAGGAATTAGTTAAGACGGGGGGGGGGCGATGACGTAAAACAATGCAGAAAGTTTTACTTCACTCGTTAGCCAGAGTGTATCTAACTTGGTTAGTTTCTTAGAAGTATAAACCAATACCATCTTTGGTTAGTTAAAATGAAAATTCATGGCACCGTTGTGTCTAGGGAAACCACAACAGTAAAATGTGGTGCAAATTCCAAACCAATAGTCAGACTTAATTGCTTTTTCACTCAGACGAGACCAGGCCATAGCATTCTGGTGACACAGTGTTACCTGAAACGTCCACTAAGAGGTTACAAAGACCATGGGCTACAGTATCGCACACCTATCAGTCGGCTCACCATCTTCAGCCAGCCACATCGGTAGCAAATTGAAGGAAGTAGTAGTAGCAGCCCCAAAAGAACATAACAAAAAAAGGCATCTACAGTTTCTGAATCTTCCAAGTGAAAAAAAGTCAACAAATCATCCCATAAAACATCCACAAAATCTACCTCGACTTCCTTTACCCATCTCATATTCTGTTAAACCCGTAGTTTCTAAATCTACACTTTGTGCAGTTTCTTGTTGACAAGGATGCTGAGGTAAACCACACCCACAATGAAAGTAAGAAGCTTATGATTGCAGCTCCGATAACAAGTTCAATTATTGAAAAAAAAGAAAACAAAAAGATTAACGAAATTGATCAAATTTGGTAAAGAAAACTCCAGGACGTATGCGTAGAGAGTAATCCAAAAGCAAAATTTGGTCTTTTCAAGGTTAAAATGGTAACAGCATACATGGAAGATCTGTTAAACCGGAATTTTTAAATCTGCAATTAGTATAGTTCCTTGTCGACAACAGTGCTGGTGCGAACCTGACCCACAATGTAAGTAAGAACCTTATGATTGCAGATCCGGTAGCAAGATCAATGATTGTAGAAAAATAAAACGAAATGCTCAATCTAAATCATCAAAATTTGTAAAGAAAACGCCAAGACATTATCTAGAGAATAAACTTGGTGTTTTTTATGGTCAAGTTGGACGAAGCATAATCAACGATCTGTAAAAGCAGAATTTCTGAGTCTACACTTTGTGCAGTTCCTTCTCGGCAACGGTACTGATTGGAACCTCACTGATGATGCACCTAAAAACCTTTTGACTGCAGATCCGTTAACAAGTGATGTTATTTTATTGTAGGAAAATACATCGACAAGCTTTTTCGGTACCTTCAAATTGTGGTAATATCTTTTTTTATTAGTATCTGTATTTAGATGATTTTCCTATATTTCTTTAGGTCATCGAATAATCTTTTATCTTATGGTATTGTAAATCAAATTTATGATCTAGTATGTTTCTTTTAGTATTTCCTTGACGATTTATCAATAATACCGATTTGTTTATAGCAATAAGGTATCAGGCGAAAAGAAAGTTACAAAAAACACTCAAACAAGGAAGCCAACAAAAGGAAGAATTGAGAAAATTTTTTTGGAATGGTTTAAAATTGGCACTTGATGTTTCAAAGATGAACGACATTAATAGCTTCTCATGCTAACTGATGAAGCCACTTCATTTTCCCGAGATGGTGATGACATTGGCATTGACCTCCAACTGAAGCTCAACGTGGCAGTTCAAAAAAATTATGTTGGGGTACTAAAATCACTCTATCCGGAGTCAAGATATACATCAAGGATCTGTTAAAACGAAAGTTCGTGGGCAGATTATCTTCATCTTACAGTTTTCCAGTCGTTGGCATTAGAAAAAATAAAGGCTTTAACAATTAGCTTGGTTTATATCTTTAATATTGCAGGACTCCTTGACAACGACGAGTAAAATTCCTTCTCAAAACGGTGCTGATGTGAGCCTTGATAACTACGTAAGTAAGAACCTTATCATTGCAGGTCCACTAACAAGTTCAATTATTGTAGGAAAAGAAAACGAAAAGCATAATTAAATTGTGAGCATCCTGACGAAGCAGCATAGTCCCACAACCCTTATGGTTAAGCCAAGTTGCCAGGAGGAAGTGGACAAAAATAAAGAACACAGACAAAGCAGCTACTGATGGAGGTCAATGGAGCTACGGAAAAATTCGATGGTCTTGTGTCGGTCCTCAACGTAATTGCTGAGAAAGATATTTGTGTTTCAATTTGTAATTGTCATAAATTAAGTTTAAAGTAATTCCCAAGTATGTAAAAAACAGATAAAGTTTGAAGTAATTTTGTAAGTGTTGGTGTATTGTATAGAGGGTGGCATTACAAGTAAAAAAAAGTACATCAGTGTAAGATCTTCTCTTAAAAAGGCCAACAGCAATGGTAAGTCTCATATTCATTTTATGCAGGATGTAGGCACCCCAAGGTTCCATATATATCAGTGATTAATTAAGATGGAATCGACTGGTGTTGGGAAGTTACATGATGTGAGGGAAGAGTTGTGTGGTGGGATGGCCGAGGACGATAAAGTATAGAGGTCTCCTGCAACTTCTATAGATTGAGGCTTGTTTAGTTTTGTCTTTTAGCAGACCAGCAAAGGGAGAATAAACTGAAATGGTTTGGGCAAAGGGAAGGGAGTTTTAAAGTTGTTATTGGTGGGAGTGAGGCACCATTTGGCAAAGACGATCAGTCACTGTCCTGGCTTGTTAGCTTTGCCAACTGTGGAATGAGGATATCAAGCCCAGAGGAGAACTGCTTCTTTGGTGCCAACTGTGCAGAGGATTGCTTGGTTGCAAGGTGTATTGAGTTACTTCTACAACAATTGAGAGAGATAGGGCAGAATACGTACACTGTCTTAGTGAGTGGGGTGGAGAGGACTGTGTCATCTGAGTTTGAGTTGCTCCCAAACGACACAAAGTACCAGGCATTTTAATGGTGGTGAACTCCCTATTTCATCTAAGTAATTTTCCCCTTTTGCAGATGTGCAGAGAAGTGAACTGAAAGATGTGAAAGGTCTAAGCTGAAACCATGGGAGTATAGTCAAAGGTTAAAAGTAGTTTCTGCCGTCGAAAAGAAAAAAGAACTAGAAAAAAGAACTGACTTGAATAAAGCAACAATAAGAACTAAAGTAACATCTTTTATTGCAAGTCAGAAATCAAGAAAGGAATTCCAACTACTTGTAGGGGAATATATTGACAAAGCCAAGGCAGAGCCTTTACATCTCAAGAACAATGCCTGGCAGCACTGGCATTTGTTAGTTATGACTTATGCTTTGTCCAAGTCCCCAAATGTCGACAAGTGTGAAACAATCTATGATGTTCTCCCAACTACTGTTTTGGCAGATTTTACCACTGTATTAGGCATACTGTTAAGGCAACCAGATTAACGAAGATAAGGAAATGGCGAGTTGATGGGAGACTCAAGAACAAAGAACTGGATTACCAGTTAACAGGGAATGAATCGAGGCTGTTCTGCAAGACACTTATGAAACCAATTCAAGCCCTTCGGTCAGATGATGACAATGACAAATGCTCTTTCAAGTTATACCAATTCGCTTTCACTCGTATTAATTTGCAAAATTCTGTCTTCTTATTCAACTGGCACCAGTTGACGGATGATGACTATGAGTCATCAGTTACTCGTGTAATAACTATTTCAGGCAACCTCCTTTTTTCTAACACCTTAGCCAACCTGCTGGGCCATTGGCCATATTGTACCTGTACAAACCAAACAACTCCCTGGGCTACAGTCAATATAAAATAATGTATGACCAGAATCCAACAACGTTTAGGTTCTCTCTCTACCACAAATCTATTGAATGAATCAGTGCTGGTTTCATTATTTGCTGTAATCATTGAATATATGCACGTGACTAATTATCAAAAATTCAGATTTGACAGTGTTTGTTATGCAATAATACAATTAAACATCTATAAATACACACAACTCGATGGGGGTATCTGGGCCTTTATTGCATACAGACCAAAACGACTCCCCCTGAGGGGGTATTGAAGGAAAAAAATAAAACTAAAAATTTTTACTTTTTTTTTCACCTTGCCCTTTTCTGATGAAGAAGTCCTTGCCTGCCGACCTACTTTCTCCAAGTAGGTCTGCAAACAAGTTCAGCAGCCTGATTTTGGAGGAAAAGACCATAACAGTATTGTGACCCACTTCTTCTACCTGCACCCCATATCCAGTTTGGATCACAATGTCCTTAACAATTTCAAAAAGTTCTCTGTCAAAACTCTGCTCATAAATTACTTTCTGCCGATGGCGGACTCCACATCGGAAAGTAATGCATCGACACAAAGCCTTGTACCAACCTCTAACCAACCGTGAAAGCATTGGGAAGAGCAATGTGACTGAGTACTGGTGGCAGGCTTGATGGTTTCCAAAATAATGCCTACACACATAACGCGCCATCAAAATGAACTCATTAAACATCACTCGAACATAGCTAGAGGACAGATCTTTTTGTTTTAACTTCACTTCTGCATTACAGGGGCACCAAAAACAGTATTGAAAATGTTCCACGGAATTTAGATGTGGAGTCAGCTATCTTAAATCTCCTCTGATTCTCTCCGAAAAAAGCAGCTTACCAAATATTGAAGGCTATGTTTGGCAAATTTCGGCACTATTCTTCGCAGCGTGTTGGGAAGTTAAGGCATACATTGAAGATTGTTAAACTGGAAACTTCTAAGTCTTCACTTAGTACAGTTCCTTGTTAACGGTGCTGATGCAAACCTCACTGAGGATGTATGTTAGAACCTTATGACTGCAGGTCTGGTAACACATTAAAATGATTGTAGAGAAATGCTCTGAACAAAACGAATGTGGCAGACAAGCACCCTGTCCCTGGCACACAAGAGACCCTCGGTAACATTGGGCAAAAACTCTTGGTTTCCTGTGCTAAACAAGGGAAAGCATACCACAACAACAACAACAATAATAATGATAATAATATATTTATGCAGCGCTTGTTCATATGCTCCAAGCGATTTACAAAACATATAATACCAATAATGATAATCTGCAGATCCAATGGCGCTTACAAAATAAAGAAAATTAAAAACCACAAGCATTCATCATACATTACAAAAACAAGTACTTACGAAATAATGATAATCAAAAACCACAAGCATTCATCATACTGTGGGGAATCTAACGAATCAGTCTGAATCCCATTTGGTTTGACAAACACACCCACTGTATTCCAATGACTCACAGAGAGTTGTGTCGGTGAACTGGGTGATACATTAGAAACACACGTACTCTTGTGCAAAGTTCTTCAGCGACTGGTACAACATGTTGTTAAGCTCAAATCCGGGAAACGCAATCTATTCCAGAGGGAAGTAGTGTTCCTAGTGCGGGTAGTATCTGAAGAGGGCTACAAGTTGGACTAATCTAGTACTGGACCAGTACTCCAACTCAAGGACAAGAATGAAAGGCTGTCAATGCAGTCAGAAGACTGATGGGGTTTCCCAACTACTATAGGAGGTACCCTTCAGATTTGCAAAACCTATTACAATCTCTAGACTCCTAACCAATCCGTCAACTCAGCACTAAAAATAAAGCTGAGAATGGGAAAACAGCAATTAGAAAGAAGGGCAATAAATCCAGTTTTCACCAAACTACCATGTTGCAATAATAATGAATTCTTTTTGTAAACTATAACTTGAATAAATGGGACTATACTCTAGGGGAATACTTTATTAACTGCATAGGTGGCAATTAATCCGTTACTGAAAGCATAGCAAATATTCTTTAACGTTTAAGAGTATCCAGTTAGAGTTTCATTTGTGTTGTTTCAGATAAGAGTTTCCTTTATAAAAGGTTAAACTGTCTTGTTTAGAACAAAGAAATGTTATCCAACTGTCCACCTGGACTAAAAAAACTCTGGACCATTTTTCTTGACAACTATTTAAAAACCGAAAGGTCAAGAACACAAAGTTAGACAAATAATGATCGACAAGGCTGTAAAGTTTGGTCTGACTAAAGAAGTTATCGACCACTCAAGTAAGAAACAAAAGTAAGAAAAAGGCTGGTGTTGCCAGAGTTAAAATAATCTTTATAACTCGACACCGCAATGTTCTCAGCTTAAATTCTTATAGAGATTAAGATTACCAGGTAAAAGAGTTCTCATATATAGTCGGTGGAGAGTAACAAAAGAATGGTACTCAATAACAAAGAAACAATGGTCATACAAAATAGAAACTACCTCTTTAAGTTAGTCCTTTCAGCAACACATAAGGCACTAGCAATAACTTCACTGGTACAATGATTTCTACAGTCGGTTTCAAGGGTTTTCTTGGCCTAGCTATGCCATCTTACCAAAGCACAGAGCAACAGCATTCATGGAAAAGAATCAAAGACCCTGTACTCTCAGACTCAGACTAGCTACAAATAACTTTAAATAAACTTTCATTGTCCGAAAAAGCCAAGGCCAAGGTCTTACCATCACTACCAAAATGCCCCGCAAAAAAAGGCAGAATACGTAGAAAGCCTTGCCAGCAGTCCAAGAACAAAGAAAATTTCTGCAAACTGCAGAATCAAAGAAAAAAGCAACGCTGTGGAAAGCCTATTGGTAGATCTGTTGTAGGGATTTTCAAAGGTCAAGAAAGCCAAGACTGGATGAGAGGGTGGCATACTTAGCAGCTCGCTCCCTGGCAGTTTGGGCTGCTTTCAAGAAAAATCGGCAACAAAAGAGAACTGAAGTAGTAGGAATAAAAAGAATTCAAGTTTCAAAAACAATAGCCCGCAGGGAAAAGAAAATGAAATGTGATGAAGCCTGTTGGTTTATAACAAAACGAACAGTAAGGTGCGATGCTATTGGAGATGAAGATAAAAGATTGATATACGATTTTTGGCCCAAGTAGGCTAGTAGACCAACTGGTGGGCAGAGGGGCAACGCACGACATCGGGTCGGAAAGAATGAGTATGTGATGCATGCTAAGCACGTTCTAGACAAGACTCGAAGGGAGTGCTATCTGGAGTTTGTGAAGTTGCATCCAGAAAATAAATAGAAGCAACGATTCGAGAAGCTCAAAGCCGTTTTTTGAAACAGATACCAAAGAAAGAGGCAGGCAGTCCTGCCTTTGTCACAAACACGTTGAGTGCAAGCTTCGTTGTATGAAATTTCATAAAACAGCACAAAGTAACGAAATCCAACCTCTTGACTTCCTTTCTGAAGCAGTAGATTCTACTCTTCACCCTAAAATCCAAGGGTTTACAGATCATTCATCGAAACGCCTTGAAAGGAACTGCAATGACCATGGAGGTGATAAATTCAAGACATTTGAAGAACAGTCTACAGAGACCCAAGTTCAGTGGAAGAAATATGAACATGTAACCTATAAAGATAAGAATGGCGAAGAGGAGAAGAAAATCTCCCTGGTATCTAAAGAAACATATGTGAAAACTACATTTGACTTTTTCATCGAATTGCTAGAAAGGTACACATATCATTCGTTTATGACCAAATGGCAGGAAGAACAGTTTGACAAGCTCGTGCTCAATCTTCCTCTCAACCTCATAATCTGTATCAGTTGAATACCAACATGCCAAAAAAGAAGTGGATGGAAAGGAACGTACAGAGAAAACCCTTGCACTTGTCAAAAAGCATTTCTGCACCCTTTCAGATGACAACACTAAGGACTACCACTTTGTACACCATACACAAAGTCTAGGATTTGACTATCTTAGAAATAATCGAAAGGTGAATGTGGACAAAGTGTATGAATTCACTGATGAATGTGCAGGACAGTCTAAGCACACTTTTGGTGACTCATCATGCTGTTTGGCTGACTTTGGGTGTCAGGTCAACAGTTACTTTTTTGAGCCTCACATGCTAAGAGTGTGCAAGACAGGGGCAAATTTAAAGCAATGCTAGCTCTCATACGACGAGGTGCCACAATCAAGTCTGCAAAAGATCTACATGACTACCTCAGTGAAAGCTTCTCTTTACCTACAACACCTAACACTAACCTGAACAAACGAATTGTCTTCTACATTCCCGAGAAGGCAGTAGGCACAGTGGATAGAAGAAGTTGCTCTTTCCAGTGACTAAAAGGAATCTGTAAGATTCATGCAGTGAAGACTGGTTCACAGCAATATCAAAACTATACCAGGAACAGAAACTGTATGTGCATGGGTTGTCACAATGACAACGAATGTGAAAACCAGGAGTAGGTATGTAGATGGATGGGAAGCAGTAGAAATAATGCGAGAAGATGTTGCTGTGACAAGGCTGAATCAGGAGTCAAGCGCCATCAGTGATTCTTTTAATGGAATGGAAGAAATCGTACAGGCTGGCAGCACTGCTGTCACTGCAGCAGCAGACAACAATGCTTATGGCTTCTAACTGTTTATTGTTATAAACAATGATGTTGTTATATTAGAAAGGCACAAAGTTGATGTTTTTGGTGGAGCCTATTAGCAAGGATCATTTGTTCTTAAAGGGGCAGTTTTTTGAGGGCCATTCTTATGGGTATGATTTACATGTTTGATAACAAATTGTGTATGGAAACACCGTGCAGACTGTGTGTGGTGAACTGAAAGAGATAGGAAGTGCAAGAACATTATACACAAACTCTTGTCACAACAGCATTAAAGAAATGTCTTTCTCTTGATTATTTAACCATTCTAAGTATTTACATAAAATAATCCATGTAAATCTATTTTTAATAATGACCACCCCACATTGAATTGTGGGGTATTTTAAAACCAAGAGTACATTGCTTGGACAAATATTACATTCTACAGTTACAAACACGCAAAAAACCCAACATTCTACACTTTAATTTCAAAGTTTCAGGTTTTTATATTTTTCCTCATGTTACACCTTTGTACCCCTGGATCTGATCCACCTCAAATGGGTTTATTACCATTTTAAAGTAATTTTTCCTTCTTTGTTCACTTGTGTACACGTACATACTGTATGTATTTCTGTTTGTGGCAACATTCACTATAAAAAATATAACAAATACAAAACAAATATTTGTTACATCTTTGAAATTCAATACTACATTCCATTATTTTCTTATTGTAAAACTTTTCACTCATTCAATATTGCAATTTTAGTGATATCTACAAACACACCTCATTTAATTCTGGTCACTACTGGATATTTTAAAAATATTTTCGACTACAACTCAGCTCTGAGGGGGTTACTTAAAAGCTGCTATTGCATATTTTGTAGTTTGTTCTGATGGCATACATATATACATTCATACCTATGCTCACCAAGCAGAACAAGTCAATTTTGTCTCAAGAACAAAACACATCTAGTGCTGGGGCAAAAATACTGGATGACAGTTTGTTTGATGAGAATACCACTGGCGAAAACATTGATCAATGGCAAGCTTGGGGACATTGCAGTGAAGTGCTAGGGCAAACATTGTCTCAAGAGATATCAAACAATTAATAGATAAACATAAACGCCCCTGGAACAGTGAGGATATGAGAAATACCAGGATTAATTTAGAAATTTACTGAACTGAGAGAAGAACAGGTTTGCAGAAAGGCTGTCTTTGCAGTAATACACGCTACCAATGAATCCTCTGCAAACCACAGGGTAACGGTACTCTCATTACTAGGCAGATAGACGTCATTACTTTGTTTGGCCACTTAAGAACACAGCTATTGAGGTATGAATAAAGCTCCAACAGAACTGACTTCCCAAGTGACCTGAAACCAAACAACACCAAAGTGAAAGCTCTTTGCAAAGGTTGTTCAACTCTACAACAAGTGTATGGGAGGCATTGACCATAGCGACCAAATTCAGCAATATCATGAATCTTGGCAAGGAAAAAAATGGTGGCAATACATTACGTGGTTCTGTATAGATGTTTGAATTGTCAATGCGCATATCTTGATGAACAAGGCAGACAATTTCCCACATTTGATGCAACTACAGTTTCGTATGGAGCCGATCAAGAGCTCATTTGAAAGTTACTTGCATGACAACTTGATGCTGTTCAGCTTTATCACTGGCCTGTAGAAATGATTAAGGGCCAATGTAAAATGTGCCCAAAAAATCACACAACAATTTTCTGCCGAATAGGATTCGAGCTATGTAGTACACTGGGTATGATTGTGAGAAGAAACTGAACAAAATCTTCGATTATGCCCGGCTGTGGGTCTTGCTAATTGCTTAGAACTGTCACTCTGAAACAAAGTTAAGACTTTAATGCAGAACCACTTTTAATCGTGTATTGCTGACTGGGAATAAAATTTTTCACCTCTTCTTGAGAAGTTTCATGACTTGTTTCCAAAAACAGTAAAGACCTTGGCATGACAGACCTTCAGGGACATTGAATTGAAACAGGAAATGCAACCCCAACTTAACAAGCTGCATATGTGGTAATATGAACAGATGTCTGAGCTACAGGAGGTGGGGCAGATAGGAGTCGATTAGTCCATGGAGCAGTCTGATAGTCTTAGAAAGACGGATCATACAGGCTATGCGTTGACTACTGGAAACTTGATCACTACTTTAGCCACTTCCAGGAACAGATGATATTCTCAAATCATTCGGTTTTCTTGCCTTGAAATGGCTTCAGGTTACAGTCAAATAACAGTTGCAAAGGTAGATGGACCAAAAACTGTATTTGTTACCCACAGGAGGGCAGTTCCAGTGGACCTGCATGCCTCTCAAGGTCACAAACGGGCCAGGTATATTTCAACGTATCATGAACTTAGCTTTGAAAAGCCTAAATTGGGAAATTTTTCTAGCACACCTTGATGACGTTGTTATCTGGTCAAGAAGTTTTTAGTAGCATCCTGACCGCTTACAGCTGGTCCTTGAAAGGCAAAGGAAAGCAAAGGTAAAACTGAAACAGAAATGTTGTTTGATAAGACACAGCATTTACTTCTTGGGACATGCTATGGCTGTGAGAGGCAGCAAGACTGACCCAAACAAAAACAGGGTTGTACAGGAATGGCCACTACTGGCAAATATAGCTGAACTTCAATGTTTATTCGAGGGGCTGCAGTGGTGAGTTTTAAGTCCACCATTAAAATTGCGTAGAACCATTGAAGAGTGCCACTATATAGGGCCATATACAACGTCCCTAAATCTGTCAAGCCAGATCACTGGACCAGAGGATCGGAGACTCAAGAATCGGAATGAACGATTGGTGAATTAGAACACTGTTAATCAATTTGACTCTTTAAGTTAGTCAATATATTTTTAGCCTGTTTAGAACAGTCTTGCGTGGACGATCAAGAGTAACCATATTTGGATTATCGGTTGTAAGTTCTGCATTTATTCTTGTTGTTAAATAACCGCTTAAAATGACTTTGTTTAGCTCTGTATTCTGTTACTTTCCCTCCAGATCTGTATCATTATCATTTGGTTAAACATTAAGTGATATTATATTAAATACTAAATCAAAAAAACAAGATTTCTTCAACCACAAGGTGAGTCAGAATCTAGTGTAGTTTCTGGTGAATTTTCACATTTGCTTGGCTTTATAACATGATCACAATTTTCTAACAGGGCTAGTAATATTCGTCAGCAGTTAGAGTCTGGGTCCAAGTTATGCAGTCTAAATATGCAATTTTGACAATGCCTTCCCATGGCATTATTCACCGTAATTGAATGGGTAGTAGTACCACACTTCTTGCTTTAATCACAAAAAAGAAAAACTTCGAATTCTAACAGCCAAACTACTGTATCAAGAGAAAAAATTAATATTTGTAATACATGTTAAAACTCAAAGTGTGGTAAACTAATAGGATATAAATTTTGTTATGGAAACATTCTAGCAAAAACTATAAACACCGGATCTCATTCACCTTGTTTTCAACTAGATTTTTCTTTGACAAAAAGATTGTAACGATCACAGCTCATAACTATTTATACATTTGACAAAATCAGACTAAAATACATTTATGATACTGCCTTGTAAAATAGGCCATTAAACACTGTAACCCACAGCTCTTAATCTCAGTATAATCTACCATAAAATGTATTTCCATTTCACTAGTGTAAAGAGTATTCCCACGTTTGATGACTGCAAAGCCATATTTTCTGGTACTTTTGGTGACAAAAACATGGGATAATTCAAGACAGCCTCATAATCACAAAATTCAACGAAGATAAGCTAAAAGTCATTGAAAGCATAACATCTGCCTCAAAAACATACATGACCTCAAGGATGCCATCTGCATCAATGCATTTAGCATTAGAAATAATGTACGATTTTTATCTGTGCAAGGGCGTTTTCGATAAACAGTAGAGAATGATTTTG
Organism: Hydrozoanthus sils; assembly: GCA_027575215.2. Classification (NCBI taxonomy): domain Eukaryota; kingdom Metazoa; phylum Cnidaria; class Anthozoa; order Zoantharia; family Hydrozoanthidae; genus Hydrozoanthus; species Hydrozoanthus sils. The sequence continues at coordinate 8,427 of JAOBRD020269810.1, read as the reverse complement.
TAATTGCATAAATGTAATTCAGTGCTTTACTTCTGCCGAAAATGCTAGGGCACATCCCTTAAAGGTTAACTCATCCTCTGGGAAGGATTTGCCAATAAATGAACAGCTACTGTTATCACAAACTCAAAGACATGTCATCTTTAGTTTCATGACATTAAACATTCCATTAAGGTCATTCAATATTCAGTAAATGTTGTTCAATTTTCAATATATAGCATTCAGTGCCTAACCCATATCCCTATGTGTTCAAAACCACTTCATTGTTCAAACAACGATAATCAAGAGGTATGAGAAGGGGCACAACTTGTCAAGGGCTTCACTGCTGGTCATTTTGCCTGGAGTTACAGACCTTGTCCTCACTGCTTGCTCAAAATAATATGGCAGAAAATGAAACCTTTTCTGAACTACAAAAATGCCTGAAACAGGCTTCACAGCTCGGTTCCAGACTAGCAGCTACATCTACTTCTACTACATTATCCTCAGTTGCTTTAGTGCCTTGAAACACAAGAAACATGATCAACTTGCTATCTTTAGGTTGGCAAGTGCAATCAAAAAACGAATGCTGGCTATTACATTTTTGGACCATGTAGACAGCTTGCTCCGGTAAGATTGTGTGGAACTTTTGTGACTGATTAATTATAAGTGCTGTAATTTCTGGGCGATTACCTGCACTGCAGATTACCCACACCAAGAAAAAAGAAAAATAATAAGCAGATTACCTGCACAGGTAGATAACAATCACAATCGAAAATAAAAGAAAATATGCGAAAGAGTTTGACAACTTACAAATTTGAAGCGATTTAAAAATGCTTTACAACGTTCTCCTCGCAATCCCATATAAAAAGCATAAAATTTCAACGTTATTAAGCTGCCAATTCAATGGAAAAAGTACTCCTCTACCTATCCACAATATCCTCACTTTTAGGACAAGTTTTGCATCCAATTTAGTTTAGTTTTTTTATTTTACTTGGCTGTGTTTTAGCATTGCACCATGCTGTTGCCTTCATTCAGCGCCATTATTGTTAGGTGAAGGAGAGGCTGGGGCAAGTGCTGGGCGGGGGTCGAATTGAGCAGAGATATTTATTTAATGCAAGCTTACAGGGTCTTAGAAATCGCTTGAAACAGAAATATACTCCAACTCATGACTGTACTGGACTGGTTCACTGATATTCTTTTAAGTGTTTCATTTACACACGTGCTGGAAATCACTTTTTCTGATTGTGCTGTATCATGAATGAAACAAATCAAAAAGTTTTGGCATGATCAAGAATCTGATACCTTTAGAAGGTGGAAACGCCTGAAGTTGTGAAGTTGACATGAACAGTATAAACAATGAAAAATTCTTTTTATGATCATCCAATTTACTGGACGAGTTAAATACATACCAAACAATTTGGAAATTATCACATTACCTGCACCTCCATGTTACCCACAGCACCATCTAAACACAGAAAAATTAAACTTTTACCCGCAGGTAATTGCCCAGAAATTACGGTAAATGTTTCTAACAAAATAATAAAAAATGTGATGAGTGAACGAAGTTTTCTTGGGCTAACAAATCTTGCACACACAGCTACAGACTTATAATGCACTGCACGTTGATATAATAATACATACGGCAACTAAAATTTACAACCTGGCTACCAATTCTTTCCTATTAATAGCCTGCTGGTAACTTGTAAAATAAGTTTAAAATGCCTATGACATGAAATACTTTGTACCTCAGTGGATAGACCTTGTGATTATAAGGAATAGAGGTGAAAAAAACAATTGTCAGACTGGTTCTCGAGATATTAACATTTCATGTTTTCAACTGATGATGTCACTTGGTGGACAAACAAATTTTTTATTTTTTCAAATCTGCTGCAAATCTACAAACTTTGGAGTATCATAGAATACTGCATTAATCCAGTTTTACAGTTTTCCTGGGGGTGGGGGAGGGGCATGTTCCTGGGCCCCCATAGGAGCTTGTGCCAACTGCAATCTGAACTAAGTATTGCATCCAGCACTTCATTCTTCTTACCTAGAATAGAGGAGGGGTCACTGTCATCTTAGTATGTTTATTATAGGGAGGCATTTTGTCCACAATCTTTTACAAAAATGGAAAATAGAAAAAAAACATGATACAAAAATTAGATGTTTGATAAGCTAGGTCAGGGCTTTTATGTGTGACGGAGGCAATTACACCAGTTCAGGGCTTCCACGTTGTCCAGTGTGGATACATACACGGCTACAAGAACCCTGAACTGAAGCACCGGAGATTTTTATAGTCGGTATAATTACAAATACCTCATTATTTTACAACTTGTATTTTGCAAATTCAAGTTGTTATTTTTAAGTCTTTCAAGTTAATTCTGTTTTGCAGTTTATATTGTGAACAATGTTTGTAAGAGCCAGCACATAGTCATGCTCAATTTCTGCACGCTGATGTCGGCTTAAAAAATTCAAAGTAAAAAAACTCGAATTCTGACAAAAACTTTTTTGTTTTGATTAAAATGTTCCTTTAAAATTAAACTTTGATATTTCCACATTTTTTTATGTGTCAAAAAAGTATAAAATGAAAGTAAAAATGTTACTTCAGTTCTGTTCATAGACTAAGATGGTTATTTAAAGATCGCATGCCATTGCATGCCTAACTTGCAATTCACCGCACGTCTGCTATTATTCTCAGTGAGAGGCATGTTAAAGGATCTTTTAGACTCTTCAAAACAAACTACTGCTATCACAGCAAAATTAATTATCATAATTATCAGGATTTTTTCATTGTTTCTGTTTTGGTTAGATTCACAGATCCACAACAGTATATCCAGAAGAATCATCCAAGCCTAAAATTAAACCTATAAGAAAGCTTTTAAAAAATTTCTCATAGTATATAAATTTCTGAGTCAAGGCATTGAGTTGTCAACTTAAATTCAGATGAGATACTGTGTTGGTGTCAATACAAAGCACCCGGGGGAAGGGGGGTTCCCACTTTTTTGGAACGGGGATGCTAGTTGTACCTGTTAGGGGTAAAAATTCAACAATTTGGTACTGCTTAGGGTCCCAGAGACAAAATATTGACATTTGCATACAGTGTTGTACCTTTTAGGGCTTCCTCAGTATCATATGAACAGGGATATGGATTTTTAGTTGTTTCAGAGATTAAAACAGGCAAATATTTGTGTCTTTCAAAAATAACCGGCTAGTGAGGAAAGTAATTGATGCCGCTATCTTTAGTGTCATTAAATTGATTGAAATGTTATCTGCATGTACATATTTGGGTGGTACCTCATAGGGTTTGAAATTAACCTCAGCCATGCCCATATTGGTACCTCTTAGGGGGTTTCACTGGAATTTTTTTACAAGCTTCCCCGTCCCAACAGTTAGGAGTCCCCTTCCCCGGGGCAAAGCAATATGTTGTTACATTAAGAATGTACACATGCATTCCAAAAGTAAAAGTTGCATCAATTTTCTTACCAAACAAATGCAGAATACACCTAAATATTGTGCCAGTAAGTAGCCTCTGAAACTTACCACATTTTACTGAAAGTGAATCGAAACCTTCACCTGGTGATTGAAAACCATATATTAGTTTAAACTTACTACAGAACCCAAGTTTATTGTTCAGAATAAAAGGAAGAATTTGTAATTATTTGAAATAATTTCTTGGAAATTTGCTACCCACATTTATGTGCTCTGGACAATACAATGACTAACATAAAATCAGGATAAAATAAATTTCTGGTTACACTTCTATCTCCTGTTTATTCACAACTTGTTTAGTAATTAAAACCTCTTTTCACTCAGTTCACTCATTATTTACCAGTAAACTTGTTTTTTGTCTTTTACTTTCTATTTATGTAGTTTTATTTGTTTACTTCAGTATATTTTTTATTCATTTTATTTTTAATTTAACTTCATTTCATTTTATTCATTTGTTTGGATACTTTTGATATACAAATTCATTATTGCTTCATTCTTCTCTCTTTGCACATCATGCATACTTTGCATAGCTTGTAACCTTTCTCCTTTGCTTCCCCATTGTTTTCTTTTAATCCATACTATTTTATACATAAGGGACCTCTCTGAGAGTTTACTAGATTCTGTTATACTCCTTGTATATGTCTGATGATACCACAGAGCAGCAAAAGCTCAGATTTTATGAAAGAATTTTTACATTTTTACATCTTAAGTAGCATTAGGCAGCAATCACTGTTATTCATTTCTTTTTGCATCCAAATACCTGGCTGCTAAAGGACAACTTCAATAAATTAATCAAAAAGGTTTTTAATGGAAATTTTCAAGAGATCAAAGATTGGGGTTTTGTAGGTTGGAAGGTCTGTTACACTCATGCACTATACCACATGACAGTTCAGCCTTCATTCTTAAGCAGAAAGGCTGTAAAATCTTCAAGACTTCCTTTATAAAATCTGGAGCCATTATTTGGAGCAACCACCAGCAATGGCATGTTAAAAAAACAGAATCACTTTTTGAATGAAATACATTTAAAACTAAAAAATTAATAATTATGTATTCTTGAAGACAATAACTTGTACCAAAGTGAATCAGGAGTTATCAAGGGAATGCAACAACTCACTTCTTTCTCAATATAATTAAAACTCGCTTCGCAAACTTCCATGAATTATTATGTAGCCTCAATACTAAAACATATTGATCAGTTGAATCAATTATTTTTATTTTTAATTATTTTATAACTTGTTCAATATATTATTCGAATTAATTGCACAATATTATCATATTGTGCTTCCCACTTAGATTAGCAATGCTTACCAGTAAACTGCATTATGACAAATTAATAAATGTCGCTGTTGTTTACTAACCTCATGACAATTTGTGCAAAAGTTATTTCACTGTCTTTGGGGAGGTTCGTACTACAGAATCCAAGTTCACCAAATGACACTGTTATGCATTTAAGTTATCTCAAGGATTTCGAAACTTCCAATTATGACAATTCAAACTAAAGCTGAAAGCGAATTTAGGTTTTTTGAGCTCCATATTTGTCTAGTTTCAGGTAAAGCTGAGAGAGTCCTAAAAAGGTGGCTTGCTTCTTATTACTGTCGGGCGGGTTAACACTGCTTTGGTGAAACTTTGATTTCAGACTAGTTTTGATCTTTCACTTTGTATTCAGAATTCAAAACTTACTTTCCTTGGCCGCAGTTGTTGCAGGGTGGAGCACGATCGACCAGCGATTTGTACAATCACACGTCTTCAAAGTAAATATTAATAAGTAAATGGCCAACGTCTTTTTCTTTTTTGCTAATACTGTTATGGAAACTGGTAATTAGGTAAATAAAAGACACATATCGGCAGTTTACAAAAGATTAGCCGACAGACTCGCTCACCTCTGATGGCTCTCGCTTCATGATCTGCTCAGCCAAATCACCGTATCATTTACCATTTCAACTGGCTGGAAAGCTACTTGGGAAAGAATGAACCACATCTCTTTTTTAATATTATCGACATCTAGTTTCCTCAAACTGAGTTTAAAATACAGAGTTAAAACGATGGCGACTCTCCCCTCAGGTGTTCGTTCCGAAAGACTAATTCACAGGAGTCCAGGTTCAAGATGGCGGACTTATTCGACTCAGTCTCCTAAGCTTGGACCGCGTGGGTGTAGTTTTTAAAATATTTAACTGAACTTTCCAGAAACATTTCAACCTTAAACGACTACAGAATAACGAAGTTCTGCTTGGAAAACTTTGGGAATGGCTGTACATGTTTCGTTAATAAACTCCTCGACACAGGCCTTGCTTTCAGTCAAGTTATTAAAAAGTACGATCGCGGAGATTGAGCACAAGTTGTCGTTGATGTTCGACCACGAGTGTAAAGGGTACGAGGACGCTTGCTTTCTAACAAGCATTGTCGAAAAACACCCAGTCGAATAACTGATGTCTGCTCTGTGGAAATCTTTGTCAGAAAAGGTGGACCCTTGAAAATAAGTTTGTTATTATCCTTCTGAACCGTATTAAAATACAATTTTAATTTTTATATTGCAGTTGTATAGCTCTGCTTGTAGAGGTGTAGATAACGTATCGATAGCGATCGTACTTTTTATTGACTTGACGGCAAGTAAAAAGCTATGTTTTGACTTGGTATAAACTTACAGGGGCGGATCCAGCCTAGAATCTGACTGTGTCACCGGAAGTTGAGCCATGCCCAAATAGGGCGTGGTCAAGAAAATTGCGTTCGATAAAGGAGAACACATACTAACTAATTTATGATTTCGCTTAAGCTTTATAATAATAAAATAAAATATAAACGTTTTCGTCACTGAGGTTTATATTTTAACTCTGCAACTTTTAAAAATTTTAGCCTTTTAAATACACATTATATACGTGTTTGTTATTGTTTCACCAGCGGTATGCGATAAATTTGAAACTGTCAGTGCATCGTCCGCGAACATGACGAGCTTGGTTGTCACTCTCCGACAATCGATGACCCAGCTAATTTTAGCAAGTGTTTGTATGTATATGCATTTAGCGTGTTATACAATCTCCAATAAGCTTGTTGACCCCGATCCCCAAAACCTTCTTAAAACTCCAATAAATCCTTAACTAATTCACCAAGCTCTGAGTATAAACACACCACAAAGCAATGATCAAAGCGGGAGAAAGGTTACGAGGACGAATTCAGTGCGAGTTCATATAAAAACTGACAAACCGCAAGAGAGCTCAATTAGTATGTAACTGTCAACTGAACGGACTTACACACTTCGTCTGGTAAGCCAGTGGTTGACCTTTTGCGCAAGACGAAGGGCTAACGCTCGAAACGTCGATAATTTATTTATCATATAATACTTCAAGTTTTGCGCAATAAATTCTAAGCAACAGTTCCCTGCCAAGGCCCAGACAGTCAGCTGATAAAATTCGTCCCTTTTGATTGGCTGGTCTCCCTTGCACCGTGGCCCAAATGTTGTATTTAACAACAGATGTCGCAACAAAAAGCCTGCTGAAAGTTGCCCAAACCGCTGCCGCACTCTCCGAACACTTTCACATCTAAGCTCGGGTAGATAGTGATAATGATATGTAATGAATGATAGTAAAAGAAGAACTGGCGATTGCCTGCTCCATTATCAACATATAGACGGTGAACTTGCAAAATGTCTAAATTACAAAACAAGAAATTGACTACCTAATTCAACGCTTTCGACCAGTTTTACAGTATATTATTTCTAACTGTTAGTTTAAAGCATTTTCGTCTGTTTTATGATAATCTGACCGTGTCCCGAGCAATGTTGGTCATCCCCTGGATCCACCCCTGACTTACATCCAAGGCTTTAGCTGTCGAACCAGCTAAGGAGAATCTTGGACTTGAACTCCCGTGAATTTAGTCTTCATGCGAGTTCCTATCCGAACAAGGCGCTGACCAAAAGGATCATGGCTCTGGCCCCCATTCCCCCAAGTACAAGTTGCAAGTTTGAAATTTTCTTTTGTTTTTTGGTTCAGGAACTGGTTCCCAAACTGCCAAACGATGCTGATGTTGTTGTTGTTGTTGTTGAGGGGCGCCGTCTCTTGAACAAACCCTAAGGCTTCATCAGTTCGTATCAGATCACAATAACACTTCCCAAAACGACCCCCATCCATCACGGAGTTAGATTTTTGATTCCTGGATTTCGAAAGAATTTACGAGCAATTTTAGATTGCGTCGTACACACTGATATGCACAATTAATATTCAAAATTAATATGCATAGCCGACTAAAAGAACTAAGGCTCCGTCAGTTCGCATCATACAGCCATAAATGTTTGTACAGTGGTAATAACCGTTAGTTGGACTTGATTTTGATTCTTGAGGGATTTTACGAGCAATTCTTGATTGTACCATACAACACAAACCTTTACTCATTAATATTCATTGGGAACAATGTTATGCATTTAGATGAAGTTTTTTTGTGTTTTGGCAATCATGTCGGACTCTAGTGCTCACGGAACAACTGAGAAACATGGCACGCTTCGTACGGTAGGAACGGTCGAAGTGTGAAGCTCAGAAAGTTCTGTTTTACGTCTTTACAATAAAAATGCCTCGTAAGAAGATTGTTAAAGATTTGGCGGTCGCCGTGACTCAGTTTACTCTTAGAGAGGGATCAATGTATTACTCCGAGCACATGTGATTTCAGTTTGTTGCAACATTATTTTACGAGCTGCTAACAACTTTACTATAAACTCTTATGGTTTCAGACAGTTGACAGTCAATTTCACACGCTCACACGCCCTCTAACCTGGCGGTTCATCTGAGCCGGTGTAATGCAGCCCATTATCGTCGCAGATTTCTTGTTACAACACAAGTTACTTACTTACATGGACAAGAAGCGCCTCATTGATGCACTAAACGGGACGAGAATTACCGTGGGGAAGCACGTTATCAAAAAATTAATGTTTAGCTTCCTTTGTCAGGTCGAAAGTTTCCTGTTTATGGCACACAGTGGCAC
>JAOBRD020269705.1:0-23311 GCA_027575215.2 Hydrozoanthus sils | reverse complement strand
CAGATGGCCCCCCCAAGAAACCACTGCCCTCCCCCTACCCATAAAAAATGAATTGTCCCTTAAGAACGAATTTTCTGAAGCCCATTTTTCCCCTCAAGCTCTCTTCCCCTTCTCCCCATTTCTTTAGCACTACGGTACAATTTGCAGCTTCAAATCTAATTCATTTATTAATGATCAAGGTTCATATGGCTGTTGTAACGGATTACACTATGTTTCTGTCTTAAGTTACCAAGGTTGATGCAGCTTTCCTCTTGAAATGTAATAAAGATCACCACAGTTCACAGCAAACTACGAGACGTGTTTAACGTGATTGAACGGCTTGAACGGAGAGTGGAATGTCAACCCAAGCTTTTCCCTGCCCCGTAAAGAAGAGACAGGACGCTCAAGGTAAAATTGGAGCATTTATGTAGCGCCCTTTCCATGTGAGTTTGCAAAATGACCAGTTTACCCCCAACAGACCGGAAACTTACATGATACTGATACTCGTTTTACAGACCCCGGAAGGTGAACTTTAGCGGGAAAGAATTCAACGTCACCCAAATATTCAACCCTCGACCAGGCCGGGGATCGAACCGCAGACCTTAGGACTGGGAGGCAGAGATCTTACCACTGCGGCTCACGAACTCACCAGTTCAGCTTGCGGGTGATGCATTATCGCCTGCATGTTATGACCATGGCGGTAAGCTCTTCTGCGTCTGGCGAACGGCTCCAAAAACTTCACGTAAGAGATTCTGAAATACAAGTAAGCACACCAAGTTTTTATCGTAATACATACATTTTTAACGCCCTCACCACCTTTGATATCGTATTTATACTTTGCTTGTAGCGAATTCAATCGACAATGTCAACATAATCGCCATTTTGTTTGTATTGATTATGATATACTTTTACAGTTGTCCCCTAGGGGGCATGTATGTATTTTTTTGTATATAGTTCATAATTAGCGCACTTAACACAAGAACTCATTCAAATGGCATGCGCAATGGGAATCGAAAAGATAGAACCGTAGAAAGTTTGTAATAGACACTGTATTTCAACTTCATTTTAATTGTCTAGTTACAAAACTATGCAAACTCAAATTGTCTCCAGCAGAACTGAACGGATCGAAAAATATTTTTTTCAGACTTTTATAACTAGCTCGAAACTCGTTGAAAACAATAAGAAATCATCAACACTGATTAATAGGGCAACAAGCAAAGTTACGAGGAAAAACAGAAGCCTCAAAAAAAGGATTGAAATTTCCGCCAGTATAGGACGCCTTACCTGCCATCTTTTTTTAAATCAAATTTGCTGCACACCATGTTGGCTTCATAGTCCGTCAGCTCTACACACAAACTTTGCAACACTTCCTGTAAAGCGAGCAAATTATCTTGATCATAAACCTCAAGTATCGCAACGCTGGAAACTGAATATAGAAGTGAAACGATCACGATAAATAGACGTACGGAAAAAAAGGTTCTACAACTTTTAAAAAATGGCGGCGATTTTAATATTCTTTTGTGTGCGTTCAAATTAGCCTGGTCAGCCTCGTTCTTGAGTTAAACTCCCTACATATTCTGTGTTACCCAAGGCGAGGCTTGTAGGGCTTGTCTAAATATACACAAAATAATGAAAGTCGCCGCCGTTTTTGAAAAAGGTCTATTGCTAACTAAAAACACAAATTAACTCATGAAATCTCTGACGTCGTCAGCTAGAACGCAGAATTCTTTTAGAGCTTGCTTGATTTAGAGATCGCAAAAGAGAGCACAAAACTAAAGATCAAAGACCTTCTGGCAAGGATTAGGCCTTCAAAAGCAACATCCTGATCATCAGATAGTTTACTTACATTACAACTCCGTTAATTTAAATTCCGATGGGAAACGAAAAGCAGTTAGAATAAGAGGGAGTTCGAGATAACCGAGTTTGAGTTTACTGGTTATTGTATCTAAGATCAAATCCGCAGGGAGATCACCGCCGCCTGGTCAGCCCAATTGGTAAGGCGCCAGTCTGTCGTGCGGGAGGCCCGGGTTCGATTCCCGAGGCCGAACCTTCACTCAGGGTCTTAAAACAACCGAGGAGAAGGTGCTGCCTTTGCTTTAACACTCTACAAATGGTTAGACCTTCGTGTCTTCTCGGATGAGGACGTTAAACCGTAGGTCCCGGGTGGAAGGCCTTGAAAGGGACCTCGAGTCCTATTGGCTGTTCTCCCATGACTCCTATTGTCAAAATGTTATAAAACAAAACAAAGCAAAACTATCCTGGAGAAACTGGATTTTGTTCAAGTTCGCGGGGATTTCGAATTACCGAGTTCGAATTACCGACGTTCAACTGTATTTTCGTCGAAGACTTGAAATGATGGTATAACCAAATTATCTCCCCTCTCGCGACACAACATTAAGATTGCTATTGCATACGAACAATTTATCCCCCCTTCAGGTAACACAACAAAAAGTTTCGATCGGATATGGATAACAATCGATACCTTGAAATTTTGCTTGTCAACAAATCCCGAGCCTGTCTTGTCTAGCTCAACAAACTCGCTCTGAAGCCTTTCCCAATAAAAGTCAATCTTAGACTTGAGTTGGTCGTACAACATGTCCACAGCACTGTTGAGTTTGTTTGAACGCATCATGAAATCATTGTCTCCCCGCTTCGGTGGGGAGAGCTTGGAGTTTGGAAACGCTGAAATGAGACAGTCGTAGGTTAGAGGACCTCTGGTCACCAATTGTTCCAGTGTATATTGATAAAATCTGACCCACACCCCTTTGGGACTCGTTGATGCCAATGCTCAGATAAAATTTAGACATCGCTGGTTTAGACGACTGAGTTTGCTAGATTTTCCTATATATTTTCCTGTATTGTTTTCCTCTTACTGAAATTTGAAACTGCAGGAAAGTTTGAAGAAATTGGCAGAGATGTGCTGTTGCCGCGTGTTTTCGCAATGTTTTTCTTTTTTTTCTTTCTTTTGTTCATACTACTATCTCCAAACCCCCTCCAGGGGCATTGGTATGCACACATTTTCCCTACTTAGTTTCCCTTGGGGTAAGGCGGAACAATTAATCAATCAATCAATTAGTCAGTCAGTCAGTCAGTCAGTCAGTCAGTCAATCAATTAATTCACCCATCTATGAATAAATGAATGTTTAAACGAATGAATGAATAAATAAATGAATAGATGAAAGAATGAATGAACGAGTGAACGCACGAATGAATGAATGAATGGGTGAATAACAAATCAATAAAGACAAGTTAGGTGAACTCAAATTTATATTTTTACCGTTATTGTTAAAATTATTGTCATTGTTTATGTGATTAGTTCTCTAAACAGAATGAACTAGTGCCCATACCTCCCGAGCCAATCGAGTACCCAAAGTGCCTGACAAACTGCCAGTACTCCAAATGTCCTCTCTGGTCTGTAATAAACGTGTCCCAAAGTCGCTTCACCTCATTGCGACTTAGTGTCACCCCAAACCTTTAAGAACAAAATCAAAGGTTTTCTTTAACTGTGTGGATCGTGAGGAGATTCTTAAAACTGCATTCAAACTAGGCGTATAGTATTTCAGACAAAACTTTTGAAAATATTCAGGTATACTGGTGTTATGCAAATTGTTCGAAATTTTTAAGAAAAAATAGGCTGATTCGTCCTATTTCAAACGGTTTAGTATACAATAAGAACCCACGTGAAAGAACTTGTGGGTTCTTATAGAAATGGTATTTAGTGAGACTTGACGACACAAAGATTCTTAAATTGACAAAGGCACTGATGATCAGCACAGATAACTACACTACTTCTACAGGGTATATATGACATGGGATCAAGGGTTCATTAACGTATTTTTCTTCTTTTTTTGTGGACGAGAGACAAGTACTCGATTTTGTCCAAAAAAAAAGAAAAAAGAAAAAGACGTTAAGTGAACCCTTGCAAGGGATATATTGCTTGAATAATTAACTAGAACATGCACAGTTCAAATGTGTTTAATGCTACAGTGTCCAATGAATATATTCGTAATGAACAGGAAGCAAATCTCAGGTTATTTCAAATCAATTTTTGTATCTTACTGACTGCAACCCAAACTCAATTCATTCTATCTGTTCTTTTCTCATCTGTGTTTTCATTTAATTTTTGTAAAATGAAGAACCTAATGAAACGTTTAGGCTAAATTAGTTCTTATGAAAATGGGGTTTGAAATAAGAGTTTTAGTCTCAGAGGTTCTTAAATTTTAAGTTCTTACACGTGGATTTTTACTATATTATATACGACCCACGAGAAATTACGTTTGCACCGAGCTTTAATCATGCATTTCTGACTATACAAAAAACTGTTTAGCCTTTGAACTTTTTTTTATAATTAAATGCAGGGTTCATTAAAAAGACTGAGAAAAAAAACGTTAATGAAATCTTGTTAAGCATGTTTGAGCCAATCTGGTACGATTTTCCCACAAAAATACAAAGGTAAACTATTGAAGCTCCGACCGTAACTTATTAATTAATAATGGAAGACTGAAGCACACGCTAGTACTAAGTCGCCTACCTCTCGAGTAGCGTTTTCATCATATCTGGGGTTAGTTTCTTTGAGTTCCACTCATCCAGCTCGTAGAATGCCTTGATGTAGAGATACGCAACATAGTAAGTAAAAATTTGTTCTCAACAATATGTAAATAAATGATGATTACTTTAAATTGGCAAAACCTTTGAAGCTAATGATCTCTAAGGCCGGCCGGACCTTCACAAGGAGTCTTAAAACAACTTAGCAGAAGGTGCTACAAACGGTTATTAGGCCAAGTAAAAAAATTAGATGTTTCTCGTCCCCGCCCGCTTCCTTTTTTGCTGCCGCCTCCTTTTTTTACTCTTTACTATTTTCAATACAAACTTTTATATTGTGTTAGTTGTCGTTCAAAAACTGTACATTCAACTCTCAAACTCATTTGGTGATCGATTCGCTTAACGTATTCTTTAAGAAACTGTAGCTACTCAACAGTTACGTGACACAGGCCCAAGTTAGACGCCTGGCTTTGTACGCAAGGTAAAAAAGTAATTTGATCTTAAAAACGTGCCGCGTGCTTTCTCTTGTGATCTGCTCCTCCTGTAATAGTAATTGTGGCTTGGAACTCATAATGCACCAATAAATAAAAAATAGTATATAATAAGAACCGCCCGCCTCCTTCTTGAAAAAAGTCCGTACGAGAAACATCTAAATTTTTTTACTTGGCTTTAGACCTTCGCACCTTCCTGGGTTAAACCGTAAGTCCAGTCTATAAAAAGAAACCCGAAACATTTATCTAAAAAGATTAGGGTGTTCCCGGTGCCGTGGACTGTCAACTACCAACTGAGGGAACTGGCTGAAAATTAATGTGAGCTGTATAAAACGGACTACCTAAGATACTCGTTACTTAAGCCATTGTAGATCGTATGGTGAGATCGACCGAGTTAGTACTAGTGTAGTCCTGAGAAGGACTGTTGTCGGTGTAAGTGACGGACGTTTCGACAACCTGTGCGGAATTCATCTTCAGAGCCAAGTGAGGAATAGTGCGTCAGCTGAATACTATATGCCAGACTATATTAGTATTCAACCGACGCACTATTCTTCACTTGACTCTGAAGATGAATTCCGCACAGGTTGTCGAAACTTCACCGACAACAGTCCTCAGGACTAAACTTACCCGGACTATCTACTAGCTGTTATTCCTGGGTTCAAACCATTTACCGTTTTAAGCCATTGTATTATTTTATTAGCACTTGTCAGACTAGCTTTTGTTTGCTTTGTATTAGGAGTGGTTAATAATCTTTCCCATATGATTTAATTTTCATAGAAGCAACCCTGACTGCCGATCTCTTGTATTATGTTGTTCTGTAAAATCAAAATTATGTAAATGGAAGCCGCAAAATTAAAATATATAATCAAAAATCCGTTGATTTTATCATTGTGCTTTCTCTCCAAGGCACAGAACGATTTATCTAGAAATTATTCTCTAAGTATCTCTTGTTGCAGTTATAGAAAACTGACAACTTTTACTGGGAAACGCTTTTCAAAATCCCAAGTACATTTTATAAATTGGTGATGTCTTAGACCTACATACAATCTCCCAAACCAACTTACCTCTTCAAAAGCTTGCGGGTCTTTTAAGAGGGTCTGTTTAATGTTCTTCTTGAGTTCATTCACATCACGCCCCTCCTGGCTATCGTAAGAGTCCACGGAGTTTGCAGGCCGTGAACGCCGCTTCCTGGGAGACTCGGGAGGACTAAGCCCTGGAATAGGAGCGATTGGTTCTCTCAACATCCCGGCCATGGACGACTTGTCGAATAAGCTCTTTTCATCACTGAAAAAAAACCCGATTGGTCTATAAATACCTTTTCAAATATCATCGATTTCATTTATTCATTCATTTATGACATTTTTGGCTCGAGGAGTCACAGGAGAGCAGGTAATAAGAATCGAGGCCCCTTCGAGGTCTGCCACCCGGGGCCTATGGTTTAACGTCCTTATCCGATTAAAAGCGAAAGTCAAACCGTTTGCAGATGTTAGAGCAAAGGCAGTACCTTCTCCTCCATTATTTTAAGACCCTAAGTAAAGATCCGGCACCGGGAATCGAACCGGGGCCCCCCGCTCGGTAGACTGGCGCCTTACCAACTGGGTTAACCAGGCGGCGGTATTAGAGACTGCCTAATAAAGGAGGCTTTTCAGAAAATGGATAGCGTTTTATAGTTTTATATTTTTGCGCAAAAAATCATTTTCAAAAGAAATTCCGCCTCATTGTAATAAGTTGAATTTTTTTCTCGGTTTTTCAGATCGAAATCAAAGATTTTGATTTTGACAAATCACCAAAATATATCTTCATGATGATGAAATACTCACGTTGTGTCAAATTTCGACATAAACTCTACGTATTTCACCATTCCTTCGCTGTCCAAGGGAACCTTGTTAAGGAGCAGTTCGTAGTCCTTGTCACTCATGTTTAGGTCAAAGCGACCCTCGATGGCCGCGCGAAACTGTTGCTGAGTCAACAAGCCGGTGTCCTGGCGATCAATATTACTAAACAAAACACAGCACAAGAAGTGTTAGGAAATTAAGGGTGGTTTAAGGTGAAAGAATCACCCAGCTACAAAAAAAAACTGTATAAAACAACTTCTTCTTATTATGTTCATAATTGGTTTGTTGAATTTGGCCGCAAAATCTTTAAAAACTTAGCGTTAGATTTTAAGTTGTATAGTTTTGTTAAAACTCTGAAGATGATTTACAGAAAAAAAGTTTTGTTTCTTTTTCAAAAGACAACGAACTAATAACCTTTATTAATACTTCTTATTATCTTCCTTCAGATTTCCACTTATTCAATGACCACAAAGTATTACAGGATTTAGGTAGAGAAGCAGTTTGCTACTTACTGGAAAGTACCAAGTAGAGACAAGAAATCGTTCTGAAACATGTCCATTACTTTCGCTTCAACAGCTGATGTGGTTGTGTAGGTACTACCAATATCGCTGTGATGGTACCTGGCCAGTGAGACAGCAGATCTATCGTTAGCAATTTTTCAGGACTTAAGTAACTTTTTCCTGAAAGTTTAAGCTACAAAAGTAGAGATCAATAAATAAGATAAAAGGATAGACTAACATTTTAACATATAAAGACCAATCTTTGAATTTGTCGGTGGCGCAGCGGCGTGTTTGACACGTAGTCCTAGGGTCGCGAGTTCGAGCCCCGGTCAGATCGCTGTGTTGTCTTCTTGAGCAAGACACTTTACCGATTGTTCCAGTCGACTTTTGCTTAGCTGTATAAAATTAGATCAATGCCAGATTCTGCTCGGGGCTAACCAACGGTAGATTAGTGTCCAGTTCAGGGGAGTCAAAGATTCTTAGGGAAGCCGAAGATAAGCGTAGGACTGATGTGCCACGTTGGTCGTGAAAGGATTTAGCGTTAGTTTTAGCTTTAATCAAAAATTGACACAGCCAGATTTCAGATGTCCTTATCAAACTTGAAATTTCCAACTAATGCAATAAAGAAATGTTAAAACTCAGTCATTGGTAGGTGAAGGAGTGTTTACAAATAGAATAAACTTAAAAAGTTGCCAGTTATCACAAGAATATTTAAAAAGTCACATCGTTTTGAAACGTTATTATAAAACGTTATTTTTTTTCTTTTGTCGCAATATTATAATCTTTCTTTTTAACGAATTAATTTTCAATACTAAAAGCTAGTTTAAGAGGGTTACCTGTGAAGCGGATTTGCAAGGATTTTGTGCGGCATGCCAGCTTCGCTTCTGTCTTGAAACCTGCGGAGAAATTCTTTATACGAGATCGTACCATTCGCGGGAACGCCACACCTGGAGCGGAACGGCCGAAAATCAAGATCAGCAACAACCAAAATCTACCCTGAAAGATTTTTCTGACGTGATCCATTCACAATAAGCGTACGCAGTTCAGTATGTAGGCCTTGTCACAGCAGAGGAACGGTCAATTTCAGATGAAAGAACTTTTATGGTTTGGGGCTTTAACCCTTCGAATTTGTCAGTTAAGGCTTGTTACCATATTGCTACATGCATTGGGATCGGTATTTGACTTAATCAAAAAATAACTGCCAGTTTATGTGAACTAGGACCCCTGACCCTATATCATAGGGACTCCACTACTTACGTGTTAACTAGAAGACCAGTCATTATATCATGGGGACCCCACTACATACGTTTTAACTAGGATACCAGCCATTATATCATAGGGACCCCACTACATACGTGTTAACTAGGATACCAGTCATTATATCATAGGGAACCCACTACTTACGTGTTAACTAGGATACCAGTTATTAAATCAAAGGGACTCCACTACTTATGTGTTAACTAGGATACAGTCATTATAGCATAGGGACCCCACTATATATGTGTTCTTTAGGATCTCTGGCGTTATATCTAAGGGAACCCATTACTAACGTGTTGACTAGGATCCCTGGCATTATATCACAGGGACCTGTCGTTATATCATAGGGACCGCACTACGTATACGTGCTAACTAGGACTAAATCCTTGGCATTATATCATGGGGACCCCACTGCCTGTGTAGGAACTACATGGGAACTATCCTTTATGATTCTTTTTATTTCAATACCTTGCTAAAAAGTCTTCCAGCTGTTTGTCATTGTCTAAACGTAAATCAAACTCCCCCAAGACACGACGGAACTGACTCCGGGAGACACGCCCAGTCTTGTCCTGATCTACTTCCATAAATGCGTGTTTCATGTCGGAGAATCCCTCCCTAAACTTGTTCTTCAGCCACCTTTCAACATCCAGTTGCTGTTTCCTTTCCACTTCAAGTTTCCGAGGGGTCCTGGGCTCCGACCTCGACCCAGTGCTCTTCAAACTGATCCCCAGTTTCCCGAGAAGTTGTTCCGCTCGGATAGTTCCAACATTCTCAGTGTCATATTTCAGCCAAAGCTTTTCAAACTCGTCATCTTCCATGAAAAATCCCATCTTGTTCAGGACGTTTCGCAGTTCGGGCCGGAGAAGTCGTCCGGACCCTCCAGGATTGACTTGAGGGATGAGCTCAGCCAGATCAAGAAACCTTACATGAAAAGATACACTAAGTTTTGCAAAGCTTTCTACAATAATACTAACAGATCTTCAAAACACCCTTTCAGTATAATAATTTTCCTTTATTAAAGGTGTTAAGAAAATTTGTTGAAAAACTACAGCTTTTTCACCTTTGTTTTGCCTTCTCTTTCAATTGTGCATGAACTTGTGGTGCGCTCATTGTTTTTAACTCAGGTTTTTCCAGTTCCAGCCAAGCGGGTCCTTCATCGGCTTTCTGTAGCAAATAAAAATTGGTGTTATTCTTAAATTAAGGGGATTTAAAAGTTCAAAGGGAACACACATTTTTCCTTTAGACTGAATATTGTGAAAGTCGTGTCAGTCTTTTGTTATGACGATCCTTTATTATGTAATTAATATGTATTTCTTTCCCAGACTCTTTGACAAAATAATGCTAACAAAGATGAAGTTTCTGGGTTTATAGCCCGGCCAAACGGGCTGAAACAACGAAATCCCAGCCCTGGATGATATCGCTAAAATTCTGCAATCCACGTTGTGAAAGGGACAGCGGAAAAAAACAGTTATCATGCGCTAGACGGTCTGTATACAAGGGCAGTGCACAAATGATTTCGTCAATGCAGCTTTTCCGAGACAAAATACGCGTTACTAGAGCGATGTGTTTTGTTTCCATTCAGTCATTTGATGGACCAAAACATCAAAACAGCCCCAAAAAGAACGGTAGCCCCAAATGGGAAAGAAACATATCCCGGTTTATCATCAAAATGTTCAAAAAATTCAGCGCTTTTTAGGTTCAATATTTTTTGTGTCGGTGTGGGATTAAATCTGCACCACCGTAACTACCACACAAGTTTTGATATGACTAATATTACTATAACTCGTGTATATATTTTTTGTACTCTTTGACAAAATGCCGCCAACCGAATAGCTTGTCACTGTTTATAAGGTATTTTCAGAATCATGCGCAGTACGTATATCCCACTGTTTTGGCGGGCCACAGGTCTTACAAACGTTATGGTTTCCGAGATATAAAATTGTTTTTGCCTTTGTATAGTTTTTCATAATGATTTGCAGTGTTTATTTCCCACTGTTTTGGCCTGCCAAAACAAATATGAACTCACACCATGACTATCTCAAAAAGTATATGTTTAGAGTACATGGAATTTTCAAACTATTACGTAGCGAGCTGAGAGGTTACGAACGAACCAGTTTCTCGTTCACGATTGAAGAAAAAAAACATCACGGATCAGTGTTTTTATTTGTTTCTTGGAATAATTAGAAATGTATTTCAGTTGTTGCCTTTTTTTTAATAAGTGGTTGTAAAAACTATATGACTACATTTTGCCGATATATGTCCATTATAAAAGTTAATTTTTCCACTAAAGGGGGAAGGAGGCCGCAGCTCCAGCGGCCCTTCGATAAATCCGCGCCTGAAATCTGATTCAGTTCCTATTCGAATGTTGCTTTGTTAGTCAGAAAATTCTTGGAAGGACTTGGCCCCCCGGTTCTGCCGCCCATAATTAAATATGTAAACAGACATTTTTGAAAGACAAAAGTATATACAAGAACTCTGAAATTGTTCCTGTTGCAGATATTGAATACAAAGTCATTTGTAAACTTATGGGTACAGCCATATTAGATAATTTTCGAAACATCATTGAGGGGTATTGAAATGAAAAAATTATTTCTTAACCTCAAAAAGTTTTTTCGCACCTTCCCCACCCCAAAAAAAGCCTATGATTTTTTTTTACCCCCCCCCCCCCATTACACATACTTTCTGACGGGTCCCTCAGTCAAATTTTTGGTTAAACTGTTCAGAACAGAATTATAAAATATTGCCACAACATTTAAAGAACTTTCTGACAAAGTAATCGTCATATTCTGCCGCGTACAGAGATATGACAACATGCAGAAAGGGCGCACGAATTTTACGGCTAAAAAGCCCATAAATTCGCCTAAAAATGTTTATAAAAACATTTCAACGCCGTTACATTTTAAAAGTCCGCTGATAGAACTCATTTTTGGGGGGACCAAATCCACTGTTACACCGGACAATGTGTTCGGCGCAGGCCCGGCCATTATTTCGAGCCCAGTTACATCAACTGTGTTTTGTCGAGCCGAGAAGCTTACCTTTGGAGGTCTAAAAGACGCATAGAACTCATCGTACGAAATCATCTTTTTGTTTTCCAAATGCAATCTGAAATGTTATACGAGATTACGAACATTGTCAACATCGTCCGATGCATGCATGGAAACATATATCGTAGCAACTTTATCACAAGTACATACATAACATGTCTAGGAGAATGACGTAACATGAGTTGACAACGCTGGAAATCAATATGATCTTTGTTGACTAAACCATAACCTTTTAAAACAAATCTAAACTTTTTCTCCTATTCTCAGTATTATAAAGTGGATATTTTGTAGGTTTTGACCAGTTGATGGAACAAGCCCGAAGAGGGGATATTTGCAGGATGGTGCGATCGGACGAGGAGACAGACGAAACGAGCGTCGAAAGTGAGAGTCTCGAGGGGATGGGGTTGGGGGGGGGGGCATAAAAAAGACTGAAATGTAAAACAAGCAGGTAAAATCTACCTTGAAAACCTGGGTATTATTCACACTTTTGAATTTCAAAATTCATTTAGAAAAAGAGGATGATGTTGCTTTTTCGAAGAGTATGCATGGGTGTTTCTCACTTCCTATTTCCTAAATAGAACAAAGATGTACTCATTGCGAGACTTCAGAAAATCATATATTAAACACTGTTTGAAATCTAGTTTTAAATAAAATAAATAATTTGATATAAGAATGTTAAACTTAAGTTTTCTGGTTAAACACTATTTAGTTAATCTTGTAACTCACCTGAACAAAAGTCTATTAAACTGGCTCAAACTCACAGATTTGTTGAGAAAATTTGAAATTATCTTTGCAAGAGTTTCTCTGTGGATCAAAATAGCTATATTTTAGAAAAATTAAACTGCATATATAGTTTTAACCTTTTACAGTAATATTGCCGTCCAACTTTAAAATGTTACAATGTATTCATCCTAAGTGCCTTTATTGCCCCATTCTAATGACCTATTATGTCCCATCTCTAGTGCTTCAAATACTCAACCCCTAAGAACCCCTAATGTCCCATCACAAGTTCCCCTATTGTCCCACCCTAAGGACCCCTAATATCCCATCCCTAGTTCTTCTAATGCTCTGCCCATAAGGTTCCTATTGTTTCACCTAAAGCCCCACCCCTATAACTGATGTTTGATCCCAGGGGGCTAGGGGCACTAAGAAGCATTAGGGACATTGGATCAGGTCTTAAGGATCACCATTGGTAAGGTCCCTATTGTTCATTCTATTTTACCCGTAATGCTCCTGAAGACCTGACCCAATGTCCCTAATGCTTGTCAGTGCCTCTACTGCCCTTACCCTGTATATGTCCTTAATGCTTAACCCCTGTTGTTCCTTTATGCCCCACTTTCACCAAACAATGCAAAAATGATGATGGTACCAATTTAATAGAATACATTAAAAGTATTTCCACTAATGTAGCTAGAACCGAGGAAATTTAGTTTTAGGGTTTTGTGTTTTGATCCAGAGATGTCATCATAACACAGTCCCCCTAAAACATGGTCGCAAACCAAAAAAACTTGAACTTCAATTGTGAATAAAAAATCAAGAATACGACTGATTTCAAAACTTCTTTTCTTAAAAGTCCTTAGTTTCCAAACAATTATAGTGGTTACAAAAATAATTTTTAGTGTTATAGGCACTTTAAAATAATTCTTGTTCTTAGTTAAATAATGGTGGTTTTGTAATAAACATAAATAAAATACCTGTTGACAACACCCTTTCCTTCTGGGTCGCTGTGCTTGAAAGCATTTTTAATGCCATAGTAACCAGTTTTTATTTTCTCTCGTAACAAATACTCAATCTGTAGAATAAAGAGAGATTGATAAAACTTGAAGACTGTTTTTTTCTGTAAAACATTTCATCATCATCAATAAATGAATTTGATTTGCATTGATTTGGTTCTTGAAGTCAAAACTTTGTTTCTTAGTGTCATGGTCAGAATAAAAAGTCTGGAGTTTGAAAAACGACAGTGTTATAAAAATTATATTTATAATAATAGACATTGTAAACATAAGCATGTGAAGGATGAACTCAATCTTGTCCAACACACAGAGTTTGACAAGCTCCATATTAGGACATAACTTCAAATTTGTGTATACTATTAAGTTTTGTCTGGGTAACAGGATCCAGTGATATTTGTGGCCCACCAAAACAGTGGGATATACACACTGTTTGTGGGTGTGAAAGTGCCTGATATCTTAAAAAAGGAAAAACTTCCCAAAATGTCTTACAAGGTAGAAAATATAGCTGCTGTTGCTGGTCAGCCAAGCAGTTGTTATATCAGGGGAATGGATTATTGTAAAGTCACAGGGATAGATGGTTGTAATGTCAGTGGGATGGACAGTTGTAATGTCAAGGGAGATGGAGAATTATACTGTCGGGGGGGTAGGCTGAGTTGTAATGTTAGGAGAGATAGGCAGTTGTAATATCAGAGGGGTAGGCAGTTACAATATCAGGTGGGATAGGCAGTAATAATATCATGGGGCTAGGTAATTGTAATGTCAGTGGGATGGACAGTTGTAATGTCAAGGGAGATGGAGAATTATACTGTCGGGGGGGTAGGCTGAGTTGTAATGTTAGGGGGATAGGCAGTTATAATATCAGAGGGGTAGGCAGTTACAATATCAGGTGGGATACGCAGTAATAATATCATGGGGCTAGGTAATTGTAATATCAGGGGGATAGGCAGTTGTAATATCAGGAGGTTGGCAGTTGTAACATCAGGGGGGACAGGCAGTTATAATACCAGGGGGTAGGCAGTTATAATATCAGGGGGTAGGCAAACATGAAAGGTTTGTTAGTGGTAAATGTACAAGCTTGCTAAGTCTGTTTCTTAGAATTATGTCACTATATTCTAGAGCATTTGAAAATTTGTATCAATATATTTCAGCTCAGTTAATTTCAAATAGATGATCTCACCTCGTCAACTGTTGCTTTCTCAGTGCCATTTAGTGATGATGCAGCCGTGTTTAGTCTTGCAGACTGTCGACTTTCTGCCCTACTAGCTATATCAGCTCGGTTTCCTGTTGAAATATCATCAAAATATTACCTGATTCATTATGACAATAAGGGAATATCAACAAATAAAAAAGATAATAATAACAGCAACAAGTATCAGCCTGAGTTGAGTTGTTTAACACAACAACAACAATAATAATAATATAATAATAATAATAATAGTAATATAGTAAAAATAATAAAAATAGCAGTTATGAGAATAATTTAACAATTTAGTGAATTTTGCCAGTGTTTTCATTAAATTTTAAAAAGCTTTATAAAATGAAACTACCACTGCAGTAAAAAGGCTAACACCTGGTAAAACTTTGTTTTATAAACTTTCATACAAAAAGAAAAATATATGGGTCAACAATGAAAGCAAGAGCAAAATTTTATATTTAAACCACGTAAAGGCATTTTGTCAACTCATTTTTTTAGTGCTCTGTGCTGCCTGAACTAAAGATTCCATTTATTTTTACTAATTATACATTTGCCAAAGCTGTAGAGAGTTTCCTTTACATTAGAATTTTTCCTCTGTCTGAAAATAATCACATTAACTAAGAGACTTGGAAAGTCAGAGGGTGACAGTGACACTGTCCGACTCTCAATTGAAATAGTTCTTCTAGATACCAACATGGTATGCACCAAATATTTCCTACGCTTTGCTTTCGAAACATTTATAGAATTGCAGTTACTTTATCTTTATCATCGTTTACTTGTTTCCTTTGTGCTTTTGACAGCGTGTTGCCTTTATACGGCTGACAAATTGACGAACGTTTTTAGAACGCAACATTTTGTTGGCTTTTCGTTTAAAAAATTAATGGCTTTCTGACAGTTAAATGGTTTCTCGCTAGGAGATCTCAACAATACTGCAGTGCGAGTTTGAACGACAGGTGCTGTTTTAAATTCATTATTGAACAAAAGTTTGATTTGTAACACCGATTTTTCCTCGCAACAAGAGTCTGAACAACTTCCGCTGTGTTTTTCAAAAAGTTAATAACAAATACATAAAAGCTATTAAAGACTTCTTCAGAGTAACTAATTCCCATTTTCACTCAACTCAAAAAAATTCCGGCTAAAAAGTTTCACTCGCATTTATAAAGATGTCAAACAACATTGTCGACACGCATGCGAGAGAGTTAAGTGTTATGGTGATAATTAACGAAGCTCTTAAAAATAATAAAATCAAGAACTAATAAAAGTCCGTATAGCAACCACCGTCTACAAGCTACAGAAACGTCAACAAAAAATAAAAATAGGAGAAAAGCAATGTTAAAAACTTGTTAGTATTGATTTGAGTTACAATAAGTGGAACATGTAATAGGACGTACCAAAAACAGGTATTCGTGGCTTTGTTGAGTCGTCTGCCCTCTTAACTTCGACACCTTCAGGGATTCCTCCGAGCGCGTTCAAAAATGCATCTCCTCTTGGGCTTCTGTTGACATTTCCACCAGAAGATTTAGTTAGTCTCCAAGGGATTTGATCCGCAGTTCGTGGTCTAAAAGCATCTTGGCGAGGTATGTTAACGTCTTGTCCGAATGTTAAGCTCTGTCTCGAAGCAGCTCGCGACCCCATACCGTCCCGCGAAAGGCCGCGAACGTTTAGATTTGCCGCGCCGTCCATTCTCGAAGCTGGATGTTGAATAGCCGGTAAATTTGCCGTCGCCATAAACCTTTACGTATTTTGGTAAAATACTGCAGACTTGACTCTCGCGAGAATGTAGTTGACTTTTTGCTGTTGACTTTCCTCTGTAATCTTACCTAACAAGTTGCCTTCCAAACGAATGCTTGACTCGAAACATGTGCGTTTCCCAGGCAACAAGCGAACACAATGCCAAAGTAATCAATACCAGACTCAAGTCCCTTGTGAGTAATAGACACTAACCACATTGTACTCAATTTCACACGTCATTTTGTAAACATGTTTCGGTCACGGTTCTTGCTTTTGAAAATACAAAAGCCAATATAGAATTTCCAACATTCCAAGTGTTCTAGAGCTTTACAATTTGGAAATCAAATTTGACTGTTGCTTGTATCCTAAAAGTTTTACTGAAAATTCCGTTCTACAACACTGACGAGCTTACAATATTTATTTTTCGCCTTAGTCCCGAATTGGAAGCTAAGTTCTTGAAAATCTGATGATAAAATCAAACGAATCTAAATGTCTGTGTTGACAAGTTAGAGATAACATGTAACATTGCCATTGGCAAGGTGGACCTACAAATCTATTAACTCACTGTGTCGGTTGGCCAAAGTAAGCTCGTGCCCAAACATACTTGACCAAGTTGAATGCAGGTAGCCTTGCGGCTCGCTCGCAAAGGATAAACTTGTTCACAACTCATTCTCAACTGCAATTAAACTAGAATCAAAAACCAAAAATCTGAGAAATTAACTCGGGCAGTGAAATGCGTTGGGCTTAATTCTTTCATCTGTTTTGACTTTTGTAGTGCATGGTTTTACGCTTTATAATAATACGAGCGAAGTCGGGTGAAATATTTTTTCAGCAATCCATACCTCATTGATTTATGTAGGAGTTTGTATTTTGCAGATTTGTTCTCTCCAACGATCCTTAATTAACAGAAAAGCCTAACAAACTTGTTGTTTTAGTATACTTGATTTCCGTGAATGTTTCCGAATGGCAAAAGTGGATCAAGTAAACTCGTGCCCAAACCTAACTCGACCAAATTGATCGCAAAGAATGATTTTAGTCACAAGACACAACTCATTTATTTTTTTACTGCAATTAAACTGGAATCAAAATTTAAAAAAATCTGCGAACTTAGGGCACATCAACTGCTTTTCTTTTCGTCGATTCCACAAGCATGGACAACCATGTTCAACGACAATGACTTTATACAAACTCAAACTTTGTTTTGCTTTGATTTGTTTTTGAACGTGGCAATGAGACCGTGATACTAGAGAACAGCGGGTTGTACCAATTATGGGAGGCTTCAAAATGGCGGTATATGTGAGCTCTAAATCATCTTTGTTTTCTTTGAGTCTAACCAACAAAATCTTCTAAAATGAGCACAAAATCTGTGGAAAAGCCTTTTCAGCAACCAGAAAGCTCAAGACATAAGGTTTACGAAAGAATAGAGATATCTTGTAAACTCTTGGCAACAGCAATCGTGGTAGTTGCAGCCTCGGTACATCTGGCCAGGATTCTAAAAGACGGTACATGACCACATGTAATGTTTACTAGTTCCATACTTGGCATGAAATCAGTTGGCTCAAAACTTAACTTGGATGATAGAAGTTGTGTTAAAACACCCTGCGTTTTGTTTTCATTCTTAAAAGGTTTTACTCAATTCAGTCTAATTCAATCTTTCATCAATTAATGATTCAAGATCAATAGAATTGTACGAACGCTTAATACTATTTATTTAATGTTCACGAGAAGGAGTACAGACAGAACTGATGGAGAATAAGTCCTATTATTTCTTATAAAAGATATAATTCCTGAAAATGAAAAAAAACAAGCCAAGCAATATTTTTATAAAAATATTGTAATTAAAGAAAACAATAGCTATAGAACCCTATGATATTTTAACTTGTTTAGCCTTAGAATTTGCCACAAATGAGGAATAGCTGAACTGAAATGTCTAGGCCCGGCGTACTTATTGATGAAATACGTGATCGGAAATCAATCAAATAAATTGATAACAGTCAATGAAAATCTGTTAATTGCCATCAAATGGTATTGGTCAATCAATGATCTATCGAACGTCACACAGAAAGTCCCAAACTGAACCAGTAATGGGCATTGATTGCTGAAATCTTAGCCAGGTTTGTCAAAGTTGATGTTATTTGATGCTGATCGATAAATATCACAGAATTTCCAGTCATCGATTGGACACCAATTAGCTGACATCAGTCAGTAAATTGGCATCGATTGCTACTGATAGGTCATTGAATTTCATCTATCATTGATTAAGTACACTGGGGTATAGACCATCATAAATATGTTGTGTTTGGAAGGTTTGGGACATCATGTTATTATTACTTAAGTTTAAATGTGATAAACCTTACCGAGTACCAATTAGAAGTAGAATTTAAGAATTAGAAAGTATTTTTATTTAATTTATAATATTGTTTCCATATTTTCTAAGTTTAGAGATTTTTTTGGATTTGCCACAATAACCAAAAAAGCTGAACTCAATTCAAATCTTCCAAAACTGGCAACAATGTTTCCTAGGCAGCCCTAGACCTCAGAACTGATGGTTTCTATAAAAAATAGTACTACTACCACTACTACTACTACTTTATTCACATTTCATTTTTAAATTTTTGTTTACAATATATTGCTATAAATAGTTTCTTTTTAACATATATAGAAAAACTATAGATAACTAGTAGATATAGTGGAATATTTAGAAATATCTAGCATCTAAGGTAACCTGGGTTTTCTAGTTAGATGCTAGTCATGTTATGTTGGGATTTATTTTATAGACAGTTGTAAATAATGTTCAAATAGATACTTTTGGAGGGGGTTGGACAGATTTTGTTTATTCAATATTGTGTATAAAACTGTTTTGTAAACAGAAAGTTTTTGACTTTCTTGGAAAAGTTGTAACTGCTTGCATTTTTTAGCACTGCCACTGGCATCCCCCAGTCAATGCCCCTGAGCAATGCTGGTGATTCATCTTATATCACTTACAGTTATATGGAGCCAGGCTTTCATTTTGAAGCATCCTTTGTCAATGATACACCCATGTCAATCCTAACAAAGAAGTTTTCTGTTACAGCACTGCGCTGATCTGTTTTTCCTATGTGCTCTATTATTATTATTATTATTATTGTCATCATTACTATTTTGAAATGAAAAGTGTTTAGATATGTGTATATTGAATGCTTGCCTTTCAGGTTCATGTACGTGTAAAACATTGTTTAATGATGGTCAGTGGACTGGAAACACATGGCAGCCATATGGGTGCATGATGCATGTGTATCGATCAGGGTAAAGTTGTTTACATTGTCTTAGTCTTGTAATAGAGATATCATTTAGTCAATAGTAAGAGAAAATATTATGTTGTTTAACTAATTAGTTAACTTGGTAAATATTTTAAATTATACAACATTGAGAAATAAGATGATACTGTCATTTCAGATTGTTATCCTTCATCTGAGTACAACAACAAAAAAACAACAATACAAAAAATATTTGAAGTTAAACAATGTCGAAAAATTAGAAGATGCTGACCTTTCAGACTGTTGGTTAACTGACTTGTAAATTGAAGTATTTTGCATGTTTACCATGTTTGTCAAAACTATATTTATTATGTGTACAAAAGGTAGACAAAAGGTATGGCTATGTCAGGTAACATTGCATGTGTCATTGTGCACAATGGAAGAATTGTTTCATGTAGCCACCTCTAAATTGTTGCATGCAAGGTTGCGTGAAATAGAAACCATTGATCCCACTCCTGCAATATTGCAAGTAACTATTTCACTGTGTGGCCACAGGAAAGAGTTCAAACTTGCGCAACATTGCATACAATGTTGTATTGTGTAGCTGTACCTCTGGGTTGGATATAGTTATGCAACATAATTTGTTTTGCAGTGACATTCGAACTTGTCTTCAAAACCACCCAGTCTCATTTGTTGGTGACTCACGAATCAGATCCATGTACTATCAGCTTCTACAAAGAATGACTGGTGACACTAACAGAAATGAAGGGAAAAAGGTAAGCCGATAGATTTTTTTTATTCTGAGAAACATTCTTTTGTTTGAACCAGGAATGTACATTGGAGATTCATATTTAAAAAGTTCAAAACTTTATAAATCAGCTATATATCTGTTCAAAATGCTTGTCTGCAAAGTGTAGAATTAAAATAAATGAATACAGACTACTTGAAATAACATTTTTGTGAAAGTCCAAAGTACAGTTGAGTCAGTACTCATTTTGTTTTATCAGCATGGTGATCTGCAGTATGTGGAGCCACAAAACAATATAACAGTGGTAAGTTGAGCTAAACATTATACAGTCACATAGTTCTGATTTTGTTGCTATTTTTTCCTTTGTATTGTTTGGTTGTGTCTGAAATAGATAGCTGTAACTACTCTCTGTGCAATCATCTTTCTAATTTTAGGATCATTTAAAAAAAAATTGTCAAAACAGTCCAGCTCTGCTTGTAGTTAGGCCTAAGAAACAGGAATTGCTCAGATCACACTTTAACACAAAATCACTGGTTTCAATTAGTGTCAAATAACTTTGTTTTGTTCTTTTTGTGACATTTTTGACTCAAGGACTCATGGGAGAACAGGCAATAGGACTCAGGGTCTCCTTTGAGGCCTAGCTACCACCCAAGACCTACTGCTTAACTTCCTATCCAAGAAGACGAGAAGACCCTAACTGTTTGCAGATGTTAGAGCAAAGGCAGAACCTTCTCATCATTTAATTTAAGACCATGAGTGGAGGTCTGCCACTAGGAGTTGAACCTGGGCCTCCTGCATGATTTGTTTATTTATACAATATTTTGCTGTGTATAAGTCGACCTTTTAACAACAAAAATTCATGTCTAAAAATCGCACTCATCTTATACATGGATCAAAACATGAAATTTTTTTAACACCCTTTGAAAACTCTATCAAAATGTTTAAAACTAGCATTTACATGATAAGTACTTGAAGCAAGAAAGAATTTTGTGAACTTTATGGTATACTATGTACAAACAATCGATTATCGTAAAAAATGAAATGACTAATAATTACTTTGCTCACTGTATAATTTGTGTGTCATGTTTTTTTATTTCTTAGTTTTTTGGTATTTTTATCTTGCAAAATATTGAGGTCGACTTATACACAGGAAATCTAAAACTTGCAGGGTTTTGGCTGCAAAATAGGGGGTTGACATATACATGGTGTCGACTTATTTATGGCAAAATACGGTAACTGATTTTGCATTTGTTTGTTGTAACAGTCTTTCTACTGGCGAACTGAGGTTAACCTTAATACCCAAAAACTATTTGAGAGCTGGAGGCAGGTATATTGATACTATATCTTTTTTTTCTCATTTTTTGCATATATGATTATATTGGTTAAAATTTGTTGTCAAGTCATTATCATATTCAACCTTAACCATATTTACTGGACTATAACCTACACCACAGATAACCTGCACCCCTCATGTTTGTTACTAAGAGAAATGAAATTCAACAGATAACTTGCTTCAGCATATAACCTGCACCCTTGATCATTCACCTCTTCCTTTTATAAATATCATGTTTAATTGAAAATGTTGACACAGGCATATTATTTGGTTATGAAGAGACATTCAAGAAGACTTAACATCATTTTTATCAAATATTTTATAGTGTATGGTCATTGGAGTGCAGCCAAAATATTTGATGAAAATGATGTTAAGTCTTCTTGTACTGTATTTCTCTTCATAATCATGTTTAATGTTTTTATCTAGCAGAACATTTTAGTGAAAATACTTCGAGTGTTGTACTTGTAGCCAGATCAACTTTAGAATCTAACAGACGACCCACATCATTAGATTACCGGCACCTTCTCAAATACTAGGTAAAGTTAACAGGACTGGTTATAATCTGGAAAATCTGGTGACTCTACAAACATGATTTGTATCATGTTCAAAAATTCAAACAATTTTACTAAGTGATATAACTTCTTGGTTTGTTTTTTTTTGCCATAACAGAATGAAAAGTCTCGCCCCAGCCTAGCTTTCACAGGAGTGGCTACTGTGAGTTTGGCTAGTTCTTATTATTTGTTATGTTATAACATTAGTACATTTGATTAGTTCGTAATGATTTTAATGTTCAGCCTTAGATATTGTAAATTTTCAGTTACATCTAGTTTTTAATTAACTTGAGGATATCATTTTCTTTCCCAGTATGTTTGAATAATTTGGCTGTATAAATTGTTGGTCTTTAAAAAATCTGATATTTTTTTCCACTCAGTTTAAAAGTGCTCAACATGATTGTGGCACTGATCTAGAACATATAATAAAATAAATGAAAGACGGAGTGCAACCATATAAAAAGGTTGAAGTTTTAAAAGTTAAAATCTGTTACTCAGAGTTTTATGATCCTGAAAGGCAATCATCTGCTATAGACTCCTAAATTTAACTTTTAACTTTTCAACCTTTAACGATATTATCATACCCTTATGTACTCGATCACTTGGGGTCTAATGAAAGTGCATGATATTAAGCATTGATGGTTACATTCAACAAATTGGCAACAGGTTAAATTAACACATAGTGTCATTAAAATGTACAAGCCCCAATCTTTATTTTGAAACTAACAAGAATGTCTTTGAAATAATTGTTGTAGTGGACTATCAAGAACAGAGAACCTGATGCATCACATGAATACAGGAGTAAGTTAGAGGACTTGGTAAAAATCTGTTTTATAGTAACTATGACAACTGTGAAACCTTACTGTACCAGACTGTAGTTTGTCTAAATTAGGCAGTTGGTAAAATTCTGTTTTATAGTAACTATGACAACTGTGAAACCTTACTGTACCAGACTGTAGTTTGTCTAAATTATGTATATGTTGATACAACTTCAATAGTTTTTAAAAAAGTGCTCTATAGCGGTGCTAGGGCTAAATAAAATAAAATGGTTAAGATCGGTTTTAAAAGACTCTAACTCGAGTTTCTGGGCTTTCATACTCTGACGATGGGTGAAAGCCCAGAAACTCGAGTTAGAG
>JAOBRD020269599.1:0-23311 GCA_027575215.2 Hydrozoanthus sils | reverse complement strand
CTCAGAAGTACAATTTTAAAGGCAAACTGATATACAATAATACTGCAACTTTTGTTTTAATATTTGTATCAAACGCATTGTGTCAGAATCATAACATTTTTGTAATCGCTCAAGGCTTCTGTTTCTGTGTTTTTTTTTTGCCTTTGAGTGAGCCACAAGCTTGTCAGTGAAATCCACAACACTTTTACTCTAAAACATACAAAATGTTTTGACACCGAACTTCTGTCATTGGCCTTACAGGTACGGAATACATTCTGAAATAAGATGGAACCTGTGGCGTGTTCAAAGTGACGCCATCACTAGTTTTAAAACCTTTTAAACTTAAACTGTTTGCGGTGTTATATGTGAATTACCACAAGTCACAACAGATTTGTTTATTCTGTATTCAACTTCGATGGGAAACACACCTAAAATGCAGAACAACAATGTCTTTTGACACTGGAATTGTGCAAGCGTATACTAAAGGCTCTAGGATAGCACAAGTTTTTATCAGTTAGAGTTCTTTCATAAAATCTTTGCATTAAAGCTTTACACACATGATTTGATTTTAAAAACTATTTATATAAGAGTTTGATAATGTAAGTTACTTTGAATTCCACTTTGTTATCTATTGCTATTTTGTAATTTTTAAGAAGAACCGTGGCTTATTCATGTTTGTAACAAAACAGTTGCTGTAAAAGCTGTTAACTATGGCAGCAAATTTTGAAATATGCCCACATTAACAAAAACGTTATCATTTTTCTGAAAGCAATCTGTCACGTTTGTATTTGCAGACATTGACGTGCCATCACTGTTGCATTCTCTTGAACCTTTAGAACTGTTTAGAACATGGCAGCATGTCCTAACAGTCGACAGATGTACAGGTTTTGGCAGAGTAGAAGCTCAAAAAACAGTGTGCCAGTGAAAATTATCACACAAGATATGGCGATATTTGTTGAGGAAAGGTGCGAACATTTTCATCGCACTGTAGCCCAAACCATGGATTCTGCAGTTACCTTTCTCGGTTCCAAGGTAAACACTAAAGTTAGTGACAAAGCCATTTGCAGCATCAGTGGTTTTCCACACAGCTACTGTGTTTGTTTTTTGTTGGTTAATATTAAGATACCATTCATTTCTTGCATCAAGATAGCTGTGTCAGTTGAATGGAGGGAACAGAATCCAGAGATGTTTTTTAGCAGTTTGTTTTGTGAAAGATATTCATACAATTGGTTGTAAGTAATTCTTTCAAAAACCTTGGCAATGACAGGAAGGATTGAAATAACATGACAGTTGCATTTTGTTTTAGGAGTCACTTCAGGAACATGCTTGGTTTCAAATTTGTTTGTTTTTTTCTGGCCTGGCTGTAGACAGGAAGGCCATATTTTTCTAAGCATGCCAACCTCCTCACTAATTCCTCCCTGAACTCAAATGTGGAATATTTTTGGAGTATGCAAATTTCTACGTTTTCTGGTTGTTGATTTCATCATAATTGAAAAAGAATGAAGCTATTTACAACAGCAATGTCAATTATGTGAAAAAACAATGTCTTCCACCACCATATATTTTTGCGAAGAGTGTCATTTTTAGCAAGAATTTGGTCTGATCTGTCAACCCCATTCATAAAATGGTCATGTGAATGAATTGGTTATAGCTGTTTTACTTGGATTGTTTGCCACTTGTCAATCTTTTCTTTCCTGTCAATCATGACATAGTTGTTGGCAGTATTAATGAATGACAACATTGTTATAATTCTGTTATCTTTCTACTGAACTGCCCAGACCAATTGCATGATTCACCGATACAAAGGTGTAACAAAGCCAATAATGAGAGTCATTTCAAGATCCCTTCTATTTGCCCCTATTTCATTTATTTAAATGTTTCCAATGCTCTGATTACTGTTTCCCAAGTTTTAGCACTTAAATGGTTATAAAGTATTATATAAACTACAAAGTTTTATAATATCCATAATGCACTGTTGGTGTGGTCTTTTTCAATTTCGCTTAAGATATGCTTTGTTTTATGAAAAAACTATTCAAATCAAACTCAAGACATTTCTTGCGACATGTATCAACTAACAAAAAAATTAGCTAGAGTACAGACATAATTTCTTTATGCTGACCTAGATAAACTTTGTACAGCTCCTTTCTCCTGCCAAATATGTCAAGTTTGCCACAAACTAGACATGTAGCACAGTCACCATGCAATTTTGTGTAACATAGGCTTAAAATGAAAGATTTTTCAAATCTTCAAATGCAAGCAAGATAAAGCTGTATTTGGGTTAGTAAAACATAATGACACATATTTTGTGTAATTTTTTGCTTATTGTGCTCGTTTTACAGCATTTTCTGAAAATACCCACAATCCCTTGTGAACCTAAAT
Source organism: Hydrozoanthus sils (assembly GCA_027575215.2). Classification (NCBI taxonomy): domain Eukaryota; kingdom Metazoa; phylum Cnidaria; class Anthozoa; order Zoantharia; family Hydrozoanthidae; genus Hydrozoanthus; species Hydrozoanthus sils. Next base: position 20,953 of record JAOBRD020269599.1, on the reverse strand, counting down.
TGCTTTTGAAAAGCATTCTTTTCTATAGTAACACTTCAGGAAATACTGTATTTTGCACACCACAATGCACTTTAAAATCAGTTTGAGTTATAACTGATATATAAACAACCATAATCCTTTTGTGATCAAAAAAAAAATGCAGATATTCTATTATTACATAGACAGAAAGTCGATCAAGGTCACACTAACATCCACACTACGTTACAGGAATGCCATAATTTTGTCATATATATATTGTTTTGTTTTTTGTGTCTCTGCTTTTCTTTTTCGCCACTCCTCAATCCTAGTAATTCCACTTTTCAGCTCTTTGCCCTTCATTTCGAAATATTACTTTCACTAATAAACGAAACAGTAAAAATTAAAAAAAAATACTTCAGTTTAAGGACCCTGCAAAACTTGCTTGTCAACCCCCAACATCATTAATAATGACAGGTTACACAGCAGTAAAACTACTGGAAAAGAACACAGCATTTTGCGAAGAAGAGTGGAGTTTGGCTGAGGTTTTCAACTTAGGCCAGCCTTACTTCATTCAATAAAAACAGGAAAACATGGCAGTAATCGTACTGACTCATAAAAAACTTGAAAATTTTTGCTGTTCAATCATTTTAGACCATGGAAAAAGGGGACATGTTCGAGAAATGTATGAGCATTCAGGTTATATTTGTAAGGAGAGAGGTCATTTGTTATTTTGGTTAGAAAGGTGAGTAAAAATGTGGAGTTTTTGATAATTTTCTGAGCTTGTATGCATTACACAGAAGCATACTGACTGACTGATGGTGCTATTGTTTCTATATTTTGTGATATTTTGGGCTGAAGTTTTCTCTGTGTTACAAACACCTGAGCAATCCATGTTGGTGTTTATGTTTGTTTAGCGATTGAATTTTGCTGTGTTAGAGACTCTTTGTTCGCTCAGCCATCATCCTCATCCGTCAGCATTACAGCCATGATAGTAACCAAAATTGTAAGAATTTATTGTTTCAATAAAGCTAATATTCCAATTTTCAGTCTTCACGTTTTATTTACTGTATTTTACTAGTAAATGAAACTGTTTTCATGCAATGGGTTGTAATTTTGCAAAAAGTGTTTTTTAGCATTTGAATGAGAATACCGCTGTCAGGCGTTACAAGTATAAGTAGCATAGTTTGCCTCTTTCCCTTTGTATTTAAAAGAAAAATCCACTTTACTTTGCCTTTTTGTATACCAGCTATATAATAAAGAAAGGTTTCCTTTTGATTGTAACAAGTTTTGTCTCAATATGTTATTGGAACTTGCAGAAACAGAACTTTGTCTATTCACAACCCCCAAATAGCATGGAGACAGTTGCTGTCTTGTCCAATTAAATGCCATGTAATAATTTTGTCTCAGAAAGAAATGCCCTTGAATAACAAATGAGCCATTCTGGTATGCCTGTCCACTTCACTCATCAACAGCGACAGTTTCTAGTACAGCTGTTCCAGGGCTGGTCACCTTCATCAAGTAATAATCGTAATGTGTGTCATTGGCCGCTGGATAAGCCACAAAACTCCTAGTCTCCACCAGGCCAGTCATTGCATTCACTCTGTCTGGGGTTGCACAATCCAGGTTCTGTTTTGTTGCTGCAACCTGCCGTTGGAACCGTGTTTGGCTTCCATCGGTCACCGTAATCAAGTTCATGATCAACTACTGTTATTTTTCAATCACTTGACACAAACATAACCGGGAGTAGATTAGAGACATTGTATCCCCTTACTGTTGTTTGTGCTGAGTGGATTTTTTTTTATCTCTTTTACCTCTTTGAAGATCTGACCTGGCCTTTTTCTGGGAACAGCACCTTTGCCTTCTGATGGAATGAAGAAATACTTCTGTTTCTTGAGAGAGATACCAGAAGAAATAGAAGTTGGTTCTTCGAAGTTTGCACTCAAGTAGTAATACATGTCCTTGGTGGACCCAATGACAGCATTTCTCTTTAGTACAGCAAGGGTGGCTCGTTGTTTGACAATGACACCAGCTGCATCTTTTTCCCCTTTGGCATGACTTGTTTAGCTTCAGAAAATGTTTTATATCTGGTAAAAGTTCAACATTATATTCAGTCTGAAATGTAATTTTGCTCCTGATTCTGAACAGAGAACTAAGGTTTGCAAATGAACAGAAAAACTGGCTAACTTGAACACCAGTTTTAGAGCATTAGCAGTATCTTTGAAACCTTACTGGCCCTTCTGTTTGCTTTTCCGATCATAGAAATATCGTTGTGCTTCACAAGACATTTTTTTTGTTCATTCCAGTTATTCAGTTCAGCATACCATTCGAAGTGATCCAAAAACAAGTTGACATCTTGTTTTATCCTACAATTGCTACTAAAAGAAGGCTAAGTAATGTTGATTACAAACTCGGTTTTTTCCTTTTTATCTGGCATATCATGTTTAAAAATTTCTGTACAACTGGCAAAAATGTTGAGTTGAAACCTGTGCTTGTAGAAATCACGAATATCATTTTACGTATGAAAACGTTTTCAGTGAAAAAGTTAGAGACTGGAAACTCGACATGCATTGACAACCCTAGAACTGATTCCACTTACTCTTGAGGCTTGCTGTTATTTTCTTTAAAGAGTCGTCTCTTTATAGTCTTCTTTACTCAGCTCAGCTACTGAAGTGACTGTGTGAAGTATCGAGATGGAAAATGAGGCAGAAACATTCCCTTCCAAAATGACTCCTGCATTTGTCACATGGCTTTTGCGTAGAATAGATTGCCGTGGGAAATGTACTCTAGCTTGGTAGAGTGGACTTGTTTGCACACTACATCGAACACCAGCGACTAGATTTTCTCTCGTTCTTTTTTTGAAAAGCTTACATGATCAAGTACAAGTTCAAAACAGCAGAAGTTGCAGTCTGTTGTTTTACTCCCGACTTTGTTACAGTCATTCTTTTGTATTCTAAACTCGTAAATACGATTAATATATATAAACTGTAAAATAATAAATCAACACACCTGTGCAAACAATAACTTGTAACACCGATGTGCAAACAATAACTTACAAAGAGCAATTAGAATTTGCAACAAAGAACTGGAAAGATGTTATATAAAGAACTGAAATAATTTTGCTAAGTAACATAAGTGTTCTAAACTGTTTCAGTAGAAGTCCAGATGCAAAGTGTTTGTTAAATGCATATACATCAAAATCACAAGTGTATAGCCATTGGAGCCGTCTGCAAGTCCCCACAGTTTGATCAGTGCTTTAACTTTAGCATCCATTTGTCAACAGCCACCTTCTGAAATTGCTCATAAAGCAACTTGCATTTGCCTTTGAAAGCTTGAATAAAGATAACTTTACAATGCTCGTTATTGTCATCCTCAGAAGATGGGTCATCGATATGCAGTGTTGCCATCAGAGCTTTGAATTGATCTCAACATAATTTTCCTTGCCGAGAATCCTTGTTATCAAGTTTTGGTGCTCCAACATATATGGAAGGGACTACGATTTATCAGGCCAAGATGAGTACAATGAGCTTTCCAGATTCTTCAACCATGGTTTCCATCCATGAACCTTGCTTTTTGCCATAATATCTTTTTCAAAAATGAAATCCACCCTTATGCATACAAATTTCTTGCAACAATTCAATAACAGCCTGAAAAAATCAATGCTTCTGTGAATATATTCCTTGTGATTCACCTGTCTATTTTCAATTCAGGCTGACGGGTTGGTGTGTAAGATATAAGTTTATTTAATCTGTCAGGATCATCACAACTTTTTGCCCCATCTATGTTGCAAGCACTGCAATGTGACTGACTTCCCTGCCTACAACGGCCTACCTACTACCCTTTGCCCCCTTGATGCATGTATGCTTCCCCTTGCTGTACTTCTCCTTTTTGTCATTCTTTTTATCAATGCAGGCTCTTGGCGATTTGCTGGTGTTACAACATCACTGTCATCACTGCCTAATGAGTTTATCTTCACATGGAACGAGAAAAGTGTCATCCACATTGAAGCTCACATCCCTTGAGTTGAGAAAGAACAAGTTTCCTGTCAATTCTGTCATGCCATCATATTCGAACACCCTCTTTGCATAAAACCTTGAACAATAAAGTATATAACACTTCCAAATTCTGACTGAGAAAAAAATTACAAAACTAAATTATTGGTTCTAACTATGTAATCCTGTGCCCGTGAAAAAAACTGATTTAACTTATTTTAAGTTAAAATAAGAAATTTAAAGATTCAATCACTAAAGGATTCATGTTTATATGATATTGAATTTCAATTAAAAATTAATAATTTCCATATTAAATATTGCTTAATATAGTTTAACCACTCATTGGTGTTGTAGGAAGTGTTAATAAAAAATTGATTAATTTGCATTTGGTAATTAAGCAAAAATAATTAAGGAATCAAAAAAGTTATCTGCAACTTTTTTCTGAGCAGCCAACCGGGAGTTTTGCACATTCTTTGGTTCATCCTCATTCCTTGTAGCTTCTTATGACATTCGGACTCGTCTTTTTAAGTAATTTGCAAGGTACATATTTGTGGCGTAAAGTTTTTTTTTCTCTCGATTCATACCCTGACAGGGTCCAGATTCCCGTTTGACTTTCCACCATAAACACTGTGCTCCAGAAGTTTATCCTTTTTAAAAAGCTCAAGGTAACTAGCTTGCAGAAGCTTGTGAATGAAAGGCAAGTTCTCTTTAGCTGATCACCTATCCTGATAAACTGCTCTACTTTTGCTTCAGTGCTGATGTCAAAACCTACACCTGCACCTCGAACTCGTTAATGACCACTACATGCAGTGACTGGAGGAGATTATTTTCAGGGAATCGTCGATAGGAAGGGAGTTGCTTAGGTTTCCATCATAATAACGGTTGATGGAATATTAAGAATATTTTTTTCTCAGCACCTACACTGGTGTTGATGCACAAGTTGAGGGAAGTAAATCTGCTCGCGGTTGCTTGGCTTCATATAATCTTTGCAGGTAATTTGCTTCCCCAGCAACATTAGCAAATTTTTCAGGGAACCTGCTCGCTTCTTCAACCAGAGCAAGTTACTTGCATGTTGTAAGCTGTTTAATGCTAAACTGAACCCTTCTTGGCCTCTGCTCTGTTTGCCTGTCATCAGCTCCACACAGTCTAGAAAAAGTAGATTGGGTCATTTATATGTTTGTATCAACCAACAGTTCTACACCTGCATCTACGAACATTGAAACTCATCTGGCAATGTTTTAGAACTCAAGACTTCCTCGATGTGCAAAAAAAAGGACTATATAATTTTTTATAATTAGGCTAAAAGATATAGGAAGATGAACTGCTAAAACAAATCATATCAAGCACCACAAGGTGAGGGTTGTTAAAACCCGTTGAAGGTGGTCCCAGGTAGTCGGCTGATGAGTAACTCCTCATTGTTGGCTGCATGCAGGTGGCCTTTGGTCGGTCAACTGGTGTAGGATCAATTTGAATTTGCCGTTCAGTCTCCTGGCTTCCTGTCAATCATGTGTTTTTTCAAATGAAAAATTCACCATGGTGGCTGCAGGTGGAAGTTTCCCATTCAGCATTTGGCGTTCAGTCATGTCTTTGCTTGGCGTTGTACATTTTTATAGCTTCCAGATTTACAACAACTATTTTTAAGAAAAATATGATATCATTTCTCTTATTGTGTCTTGTTGCTCATCAGCAGCTAACATCCCTACACCTTTCATTGTCTTCATTCCCATTTGCAATCATTATATACAGGGGCAGGTGTTTCACATCACTTCGTCCTGATAAAACAATCCTTTAAAGTTCTTGTCTCTGTCAGTATACAGTAGATGTCAACTTAAGCACCTTGAAGATACCAAAAAGGTATAGTAATAGTTTTTCAGGTAGCTACCTACAAGATTACAAAATAGTTCTGCACAAAAAGACAGTACATCATGTGAGGTGATATTTAAAGTTCTGGGCATCTGGTTTTTCTGTTTGTAATTGTAATAACAGCAGTGCGAGTGGAGCATCTACTGTATGAAGAAATCCTAAATCCATTGGGTTCATTTGAATGGCTTGAATTTTCAATGTTTCCTGACATCAGTTTGTGTTCAAACCACAGAAAACCCAGAACCTTTTATTTTAGGCAGTTCCTCGGTCTATATCATCATGTTACTTGAAATGGGAGGAAACTCTTCTTGGTTTTTAGCAACTATTTGGCATTTGTGCCACACGCCATGCCGGTTGAGGCCTTCTGCATTGACCCAATCTGAAGTCATTTTTACTTAAAATATGTTTCGAACTTTTTTGCTTTTTGGAAGATCAACGCAAATGACGCTTTTTTTACTGAAAATGAAAAGTGTCTCCATAACAATGGCAGCTATGCTCAAGTGTGAGCGCACATGAATTATGATTACTGATTTTTGCATATCTAATGAATAGCACACCTTGCCTGCCGTGAAGCTGTAATGTCTTCAATTAGTGAAATTTGAATCCTTTCTTTATCAGTTCCCTGAATGGGGCTATCACGTCAGAGATTTTATGAGCAAACTTCGTAGTGAAATTGACCATTCCTAACAATGCCAATGCACCCACAGAATCTTGTTTTCTTTCGGGTCTGATGTAATATTTGATTGCTTTCCATTTGTTTTCATTGGGTCTAAGACCTTGTGGGGTAAGTGATTTTTGTTTGGCGGAACTTGCACTTGTCAGCACCTAATGTGTGTTTGTGGCTTTTGTGATGCGACCACATTTATACTGTGATCAGAACGTTGCTCATGAATTCTCACAGTACAAGTCTTGATTGCTTTGGAGTGGCAGTTGTTTTGGAAATGTTAAGTTTCTGCATGTGGCATCGATTACATTGCTTGTTATACGCAAAACAAACTATTGGATAGTTACGCTTCGTGAGATAATTATAGAATTCCTTATGATCAGGTCCTTCAAGAACTGGACTTCTGGTGAATACAAATAGCCTTTGACATTTGCACAACGGTGCTCATGAAAGAGTTAAGGCAGGCTACAACTGTAAACTTTAAACCAGAAGCGAGGTGAGCCCCAGATTGGCCTCAGGTTTCTGACACATTCTAATAGATGTAAAAGCATATATGAATATAACAGTTGTCAGGTGTGGATCTAGCCAAATTACATGTGGCAGTTTCTATTAGCAAGCGATCATAGTCGAATTGTATGTCTGTATGGGAAGTAAAAATAATTTCATTTTGCTTTGTATCACATCTATATGTAAGCTGGAAGTATTACCCATAAAGGTTCCTCAAAACAGTTGAGCATTTCATAGTTTATTTTATGTTTCAATCCTGAAGGCAGACATATAATGGTGCACGTTATTTTAACTAACCTTTTCTGGAACTGACATTTATGGAACTGTTTCTGGTCTGTTCTTCAATATTTAGGACCAATTATTTACAACCCATATGCCTTAACCAGTCCATAGTTTGTCTTCAAACAGGAACCAGCAGAGCTTACTAAAATGCACTTGTGTTTACTTTAGGTAATATAAGTTATCTTACTGCTCTTAAATTCTTCACTTTGTCTCTAAGAGTAAGTGTATTACTTAGTACACAGGGGTAAACCATTTATAGCTTTAAAACAATTATAGTGTCTTGTATTCTACGATCATAGAAAGTATGGCCGATTTGATCAAATACATTTGCTAATGATACAAACACTTGCACCATTCGATTAGAAAATGTTTATCGCAACATTTCGAATTTCTTTTGCCCTTTTAAAATTATCCTTCAAAATTCCTCAAGGACCTAATGCAGTTGAGTTTGGCGCTGTCTAGGTATTTTTACCATAATTCCCATTTGTATTGCGGCTTTAGAGTTCATCTATGGTGAAAGTTTACTGCAGGAACTTCAGTGCACACAGGTGCCGTTTGCTTTCTTCTCTGAGTTTTCTGGACTACTTTTACTCTGGTTGGTGTTATATGGGTACCAATTAGCTCCGAGCCAACTTCCTGCACAGAACTTGCAATTGTTATGGCAGGTTCCTCAATTTGACTGTTTTCAGTTATTTCAACTCTGTTCAATTACAAAATATTTATTGTAGTAACATTTCGAATTGATATTGCTTTTAACTACCCTCCATAATTTCTCTTATCTTTGCCAATGCCATACTCAATGCGAGAACTTTAATGGAATTGAGTTTGATGCTGTCTGGCCGTTTATCATAACTCTCGTCTGTATTGCTGCTTTCAAGTTCATCAATGGTAGAGGTTGACGGCAGGAGCTTCGGCGCTAACAGGTGCTGTTCGCTTTCTTTTCTCAGGGTTTTCTATACTGCCTTTAATGTTGTTGGCGTCACACAGGTACCGATTAGCTCAAGCCAAATTCCTGCACAGAACTTACCCTTGTTATTCTAAGGTCTTTCAGCAAGTGGAGGATATATGGGTCATCCAGCCTTTCCTCAAATGATCTTAGACCAGTCAGCTGCGACGGGTAGTGACAAGATTCCATCTGTCAAACCACCCTTTTTGAGTGAAGCCTGGGAACTAGTTTCTAGAGTGTCACATTTTACTATCTGTCATATGAATTTCAAAATGTTATTTAATTAGCTTTTTACTTTGATCTCTATCCATCTCCACCTCTGTTTTTAAATTTCTTTTGTCCGTCTCGCTTTTGGTATGGACTTCATAGTTTTTTCAATTTTTTTAGAAATCATTTTTTATATGGATCATTTCATTCGGCGAGAAACACGTCACTTGATGTGTTAAAAAATATAAGTGTATACTTGTCTCTGATGTAAAAATGGTTAAAAAAAAATTTAATCGAACGTTTCAGCAGGTACATCTGCCTTCATCAGTGGTGATAAAATGTAAATTTGTCAACAAACGTTGAATTATAAAAAAACCAAGATTCCGGAAATACCAATTTAAATTAGTTGAAATTGCCTTGAGAACAAAGGCTTCGGTAAACTGCTGGAATATTTATGTGGTCATTTCCTGTGTTTTTATCACGTATTGAATGCCATGCTTCTAAAAAGAGACGTTTATAAAAACAATGTTCTGTAGTGACGATTCGGGCGTTGCCGAAATCAGTAGAATGGTTATGCTTCATGACATGCAGAGCTATTTTTGAGTTTTCGTTAAAACTACATATAGCTGTGCAATGTTCTCCCACTCAGGTCTTGATTGCGCGATCAGTTTGGCCATAGTATGTCCAGTTACACTCTTTACAATCGATTTTGTACACAACATCTCTGGTTTTGTCTTTCCCTGGATGGTCTTTGGGGCAGAGAAACATTTTACCAATTGTGGTAATTGGTTTAAATGCTGTTTTAACTCCCTCCCATCTCAGGCTTCTTGCTATCCTTTCTGATATACCCTGGACGTAAGGGATAGTCACTCGATGGATGGAATTATTGTGTTGCTCAGTTGTTGCCGGTGTGGTGGGCGGAGAGGTTCTGAGTTGTGTTTTAGCTTGTCTGTAAGATTTGATGAAAAAGATGGGTAGTTGTTTTCTGTGAGGACCTGTGTAATGTAATCCCGTTCCAGTTGTCGTTCCTTACCAGATGAAGGTATTGTTTTGGTTCGATCTAGTAGAGTGTTAACTACTGATTTATTGTGTTGTGCTGGGTGGTGGGAGTTGTAGTCAAGGTATCTGTTTGTGTGGGTGGGTTTGCGGTACACAGACATCTGGACATTGGTGCCTCGTCTAGTGGTCTGGACGTCTAGTGTGTCGTTTACTTCTGTAACGATGGTGAATTTAATGTGTTGGTTGATGGAGTTGAGGTGGTCGTGAAACTCCTGGACATAGGCTTGTTTGAGGCAGGTGTGACTATCGTCCATGTACCGATACCACCACTTGGATGGGTTTGATGCAGTCTGGATAGCTTGTTCTTCCACGTCTTCCATGACTAAATTGGTCATAACAGCACTAATTGGAGACCCCATTGCACAACCAAAAATCTGTTGATGGTTTTCTCCGTTGACCTGGAAGTAGCAGTTGCGTAAAGTGAATTCTAACAATCCCATTATGTTCGTCAAGGATAAATTGGTACCGTATATACCGGTGTATAAGCCAAGAATTTGGCCTTTATTTTTGGCCCTAAAACTGGGGGGTCGGCTTATACCTCGAGCACCAACTTTTGAGAAACGGAAATAAGGAAAGCAACCGGTTTTTATTTTGGTGTGGTTCTCGTTAAACGGAAGTTTGTCAAAGCAGTTCCCAGGCTACTCTCGAAAAGGGCGGTTTGACGGATGGAATCTAGTCACTGCCGCTGCGAAGCAACATTGATTTGATAATCAATAAACTCGTGGGTAGATTGGGGATTGGCTTTCCTCATTTTGGTAAATGCAAACCTCCAGGTCATAACAAAAAAGCTTGTACAAAAATTTCCCTGATTTAATCATGACAGAAGAGTTTTTGACTTTTCATGAACTTTTGGTAAGAGACTTGTGCTTGGGGGCAGGGGACATCAGCTTGCTCTCGACCATTAATCCATGTCACAGTTTGTAGAGTGACATCAGAATGGTTGAAAGAAGACACACTCCCCGCCTGTTGAACCAACTCATTGCAATTATTGGGCCATGAACCCTAAACTGATAGTGCCCTCTCAGTAAGTGCGTCTCATCTGCTTTTAAAAGAACAATGTCCTTAGGAAAGGCTTTTCTTCCAGGCCTCACAATACCACGGCAATAAATGCCAGAGTTCGCAGCTCAAGAAATAAACGAGGGTCGCAATAAAAGTTGTCCATGTAAATATGGTGGTTCATCCCTCTTATTGTTGTAGTCAAATCCCTCACAACACGATGAATACTTGAAAGTATGACCAGTGGAAGCTTAAGACCAAACCCACAGCTTTATGCCTCACTTGGTTGGTTTGCTCCTTGCGTACTGTTTGGAGGGCAGACTGTGTGGTACTTGTTTCATCGATGGAAATCTCACTAACAAACTGGTATTCCCTGATGCAATATTCAAAGAGGCCCTCTATAAAGCTTATCATAACCTCCAGTTCCAATATGTGATTCTGCAGAATTATCTGCAAAAATTGCTTGCGTAATTGATGTAACTAATGGTCAGCCTGGTGTAGCAGGGAGTCTTGTTTCCAGTACATTCTGAATCTTGGGAGCTTCACAATTCCATCAAAAATAGAATACCAATAAAGCCTCTATTTCTTTCCATGTGACATGGGCCCAAGGTTGTTTGTGCTTGTTAGGTTCTTTTCTTACTGAAAATTAATTGTATTCGTCGGTTGCTCTTACGATGCCCCAAATACTGTCAGTAAACAATAGATTGAAATTAAACTTAGCTGGATTCCCAGCATTGCCAAACCGTCTCAAGGGTCCGGGGTTTTGCTCAACAAACTCTGGAGGAGGGTTGCATTGTCCTTTGACCACTGTAAACTTGGGTCAGCATTTCTGCTGATTGAAACTGCAGATAAAATTGTACACAAAAACGTTTGCTTTAAATAATTTCAGTGAAAGGAAGACTTATCAAGTAGTAGAAGAACTATCCCTTCGCATCCCTCCCAGTTAAACATTTTCCTTACAAGGTCACTAACTACTGGGCTTTCAACTTTTCTTTGAAATATAGAAGTGCTTCACTTTTAAATTTTGTTTTTGCTTCCTGACGAGCACTGCAGACCATGATAACTTATGGTATGAGAGAACTTTTCTGAACCTGAAAGAACTTTTCTGAACCTGAGAGAACCAGAGGGCCGACAATTTTGACCTGGTACAACCGAGAGGGTTTCATACCTCGTTTCAAGATTGTCACCCCCCTGGAATCCATAGTTAACAGAACTAATGCGCAAAACGGACACAGTACAAGTGAAAACTCCCTTTATTATAACCTTTATTCCATCACAATCTCATATTTTACTATGATTCCATCTTCCATTACAATTCCATAGTTACATTCCATTCAATTCATTTGTTATTCCCTCTCTGGGGAGATCCTCCCTGATCTGCACCTCTTCTCTCTTTTTGAAAACACCTTGCTGCCCTATGTCCCAAGCGATTTCAATTATAACAACGAACGGGGAATCTGGAAGGAGGATAGTCTGGCCTTTGATAACGACCTCTGCCTACATCCTGATTCTCAGTATTACGTCGAGATGTGGACTTAGCTAACTTATCCTTCTTTCCAACAATATCAAAAATTTTGGAATGGTCTTTATCTCCCACACATCTCAAGACCAGAGATTGAAAAAGATCCACTGGCAAATCCATTTGTTCTTGCTGACTGATGAGCAAGATGGAAAAAACCGGCCCTGTTTTCCCACGCTGCATTCTGAAGTGCCTTTTAACATATCTAAACACTCAAATCTGTTAAACTCTGAGAGGGCGCGCACCATAGTCCAGAATCTTCTTAATCATTCCAGGTACAGTTATTCTAGTAAGGTCTTCAACCGTCTTCTGCAGATCCTCAATTTCCTGCTTTAGCTTCTAGCATAAAAAGAAAAGATAAGATACTCAGATATTTTTGAAAATAACACACCAACACTCGTTTCTTTCTAAATCTCCATAACAGTAAATCGCCATTATCTCAACCTTCAACTTAAAAAGTTCACGAGCAAATTAAAACTCTCCAGTCTCTGTCTTAAACCAGAACTTTGCATAACAGACTCTTGTCTGCATCTATTGCGGAAAGAAAAACTTGCTTGACAAACTTATCATCCTCATCGTCTCATCATCATTAAGTAAATTTCACGTGACATATTATCATCCTTGTTCACGTGAAAGACTCAGATTTATGCCTAAATATTAATCTGGCGTAATGAACTCTGGTTCCCTTCGTACTGAAACGTGCGTTAGGAGCCCTCGTTCCTATCTCAAAACTTGTATTGCATCACAAATTCTCATACGGCATAAATATCTAACACAACTAACTATCGTCCCCATGACTATGCCAAGTCTTAGATAACAACTTTTTTTCCCCGACTCTACAGGTCTCGCGCGACAAACTCTAATCCCCACCTATACAAAAATCACGTGTGACGAACTCTTGTCCCTGGCCCATTCCAATAAAAGTGGGGCCAATAGCACTCGTAAAATGAGTAAAATTCGATGTCACAGAAAAACTTCGGCGTTTCATTTCCCGTAAAGCTTTACTATTAAGTGCCAAAAATCCAAAAAATTAGCATCAGTGGTCAAATATTCTCAAGTTTATGGCGCAATTTGTTGTTTTCATTTCAGAATCACAAAATCGCTATAATTAGTGATAAATGTAGCACCTTTTACACTTTTATTTCAATTCTTATTATTTAATTTTTCGAATCTACCCTCTTACATCGGCTGTATATGAAAGGTCTGTCAATTAACGTAGTGTTGATTTACCAAGCCTGTAAATGTATGAAAAACTGTAACTGGTTAAGAACCAAAAATAAACTTATTTTCAAACCATAACGTACTTTTTTTACTTGCTATTCTTTCTCGCAACTAGAATGCATTGCTTAGTTTCTGCAATAGATATGCTAAGACGTTATCATTTTGCACTCATAAACTGCTGGAGGCTTACTGCAACCTGATTCTTGTATTTTACAACCAATTTTGGTAACGGAAGTTACAATAAAAGTAACGGAAGTTAAAACTGGGTCAACTATGTACTGAAAGCTGTTTCTTTGCACATTTACGGTATGATCATTATTCCAGGACAGATGCTTAGTAATTACTACGTTTATGTTTCCTCCATTAAAACTTTCCTTAAAAATTGTAAAGTCTTCATAAAACGTCTATATAATGTTTTCATTTCAAATAATTATCCCCTTACTGTGTGCCAATATCATTAGTTAATTTACGAGGCTAAAATGTTGTACTGAAATCTATGAAAAAAACAATAAGTATGTTACTTGTGTGGCAAATAGCTATTCTTTTCATTTGCACCAGTATAAAATTGGTAACGGAAGTTACAAATTACTGATTGGCTGATAGCCAGGCTTCATAAAGATCTGACACCATTTGCACAGTTTCAGTACTGAACTGGAAAAGGCGATTCGATCTTCCACGGGAAGATGGCTGTTGAACAACGCCCAGAATCTTGTCAAACTCCATCCAGATCGAGGGAAGAAGAGGTCGAAAGCCACTTAAAGCCAACTGGCCGGGTATGGGTCTTTTCCATGAATGACACTTTGGCATCCTGATCTAATCTTATCTATCTTTATCCTTATCTACCTGCAACACCTTTCCAAAATACCATTTCCTCTCGTAGACAGCAGCAACCCAATCACCAGACTCTATTTTGACAGGCTCTTGATTTCCATCTACAAAAGAACAAAAGAGAAACATTGTTAGTGTTTGAAACAATATGTGTTTAAATTAAGATAAGGAACGAACTTTAAAAATACCTTCTTCAGTGATCAACGTCGTACGGAACTTCTTCCACCCGCAACCTGAGTTAAGGTTGAATGATCCATCCCCGAAACAGTTGGCACAGCAACACGATGTGCTTCTCACTGCAACATTCCCTGTCATACTGGCAATTGGTATCATGTAGCTTCATGGTACCTGGCACCGGCTGGAGATCTCCAAAATCATCAATAGATGCTTGGGCTTCTGTTCAGCTTTCCTTAGGCATGAACAGGTACTTTATTGTGTCTGAGCCCGGAAGAAAAACTCATCAGCATCTTGATTGATGGCCCTGTGTTGCTTAACAGCTTCATCTGCCATTCGTTTGGTTGTTCCTCCTACTCCATCACAAGGCCCTTTTTCATGTCCTGCCTCAAAGTAATGCCACGATGCTGGAACTCCAAACTCATCCTTGTGCTTAGTCAGTATATGAAAGATTGTCTTGTTTCGGTACTGGGAAGTTGGACTGTCTGTGAAGTAATGGATGTATGAAATTTCTGGTAGCAACTTCTTTAGCCCTGGAACTAGCTTGCGAAGTATTGCATAAACCATGGTTGTGTTGTGGACTAACTCATCTCAAACAAAGACTGTGCTTTGATGGATTAAGGAGTCGTCACCCTGATTCTTGTAATAAGCAACAACGGGATGGATTGTCACTGGGTTGTATTCCAGTACGCTGACTGGACCTCTTCAACAGACTGACACGAATAATTCTCGGCAAAATTCATTTGCACTATCAAATGGCCTTTTGGTAGATTACCTTTCAAGGCTTTCAACTGATCATACTGCATTTTGACGCGATTGGCGTAACTTTGAATTCCTACAATTCCTTCTTGAAAACTTTTATAAAGGCTGATTTATCCAATTCAGTCGACACGATTTTCAATTTCTTCTTCCCTTCAACCTCTACCCTCTTCCACTGACTGAACTTTACCCTGGGCTGACACTGTATCAGGAGGGCGTCAACCACAGCGAGTTCCATGGGTTTCAGGAGTGCGTCTGGGCTGGTATGGACCTTTATAACCATTGCCTTAAGAGAGTGAAGCTTGAGTGCCATATTTTGATGATGCTGGCATAGGCATGTGTTACGTGATGTAAATGAAGTTGTCAGTATGTACCTGGGACGGAGACTGCCGAATTTGGAAGAGATATCTTCAGCTCTGGATTTTCAGCTTTGAATTTTGTGTCATTTCCTAGGTAGTCGTTCAAGTATCGTTTCTGAAACTTTACTCCTTCATGCTTCTTAAAGTCAGCCTTGCCTGGCATCATACCGGAGTTGTTGTCTTGTGAAAGGAAGCTAACCACATTTTCTCTTAGTCTTCATCTCTGTATTTGCGCTATCATTGGCTTAGCAGCTTTAGAATTGAGTTGTAGTGACCTACTTGACAATCCAGTTTCCTTTTTGAGATATCTAACAAGGCAGTACCTTGCCATAATTTTTGCTCCAGCTAAGATCGATGGAGCAATTTTCTTGGTCTTGTTTTTCAATGTTGATTTCTTTACTTCGTCCATTAATGCATTAGCGAACACAAGCTTCTTCTTGATGGTTTGTGGCACAGAACTTGGACTTAATCCAGCCTGTCGTAGCTCGGCCCTCGATTTACTCCAGGGGTGTATGTTCTTGTATATTGGTCACCTCCCTTTGCCTGATACATAATTTGCATCCTTGGTGTTGTTAGTTGCAGATTGCTGTATTCTTTTCTCCAGTTTTCAGGTATTTGATTGCAGCTTTTGATTTTCATGTTCCAGTTTTCCAATCTTCCTATGTGCTTTGGACAGTGCCCTGCTTACTCTTTTCCGGCTGGTGTTCCTTTTTTGGCCTGATTGAAATCCAGTTTTACCACCAAACTTCATGTATTTGTTGCTGTTTTCGGTGCACTCTGGGTTTGATGGCTTTCACTCAGCGAAGTTTCTGCAAATGCTTTGGAGGTAACCTCGCTTTCCTTCTTCTCTCTTTGCCATTTTGGACGCGTTCAAGTTGATCCAATCTTCATTTCTTCAAGGCTCTCCCATCTAATTCTGAAACAGGTGCATAAGCTTGCCTTTTCTTGTTCCTCTCCTTCTCTATGTACGCGGCCCCTTTCTTCTCCTTTTGCCTTTCCCGGTGCGCTTTTTGAATTTCTGCTCGGCTCTTTTTGCATATTTTTCGGCATCTGTAGTGAAGTGGGTCTAAATGTGTCATTAAATGACTTTGAGCCAAATGATACATATATATGTGCAGTTCAAAGCTGAATGTTTCAATGTCAAAGAAGTCTCATTATATATGTATCTTGCATTTTTAATTTTTTGTGCTTGAGTCACATAGACAGTGCACATGCGCTGATGTAAAACTTTGATTTTTTCCACCTCGATACTAATCTAGCGTAACGAACTCTCGTTCCCGTCTCAACATATTTTGCATGATGAACTCTTTTCCCCACCACGATACTAATCTCGCGTGACGAACTGTCGTCCCCGCCTTGATACTAATCTTGCGTGACGAACTCTCGTCCCCACCTCAATTTCTTGCGTGACGAACTCTCGTCCCCGGCTCTATTTCTTGCGTGACGAACTCTCGTCCCCATCTCGACATTTCTTGCGTGATGGCCTCTATTCTCCACCTCGATACTAATCTCGCGTGACGAACTGTCGTCCCCGCCTTGATACTAATATCGCGTGCCGAACTCTTGTCCCCGCGTCAATATTTCTTGAAAGAACAAAAAATTTGAGCTGATAAAAAGATTTCGAAAACAATTAAAAAATATTATTATCCATTTGGACAGAAAGTTACAACCATGGAAGAATTAAAGGTAATAAAGATAAATTAAAAGTCTTCTTAAGATTGAAACTCTATGGCTATGTAATTAAAAATCTGAAAAAATTAAAAATTGAAAAAAAAAAATTTCTGAAAATTACGACTGTGATCAATGTAGTTTTTGAAATTTGAAAAGCATTGGAAAAATAATAATGAAATAATAACAATAATAAAAATAACTGTGAACATTTTTTTTGTGTAAATAAATTAATTATGTAAAATTACGTTTGTATCACAGCGCGAGTTATCACCAAAACAGCTACTGATTATAAAAATGTAAGTAATTAGAAAGTTAGTGTAAAAAATTCGATTATCAAGAGTCTCGATTATTAAAGTGGAAATAATTAAAATTTAAAAGCTCAAGCATCAAGAGTCTCTTAATTAAAATGGATATAATTAAAAGTTAATCTGCGTAAAATTGTAAAAAATCGAGCATCAAGAGTCTCGTTTATTAAAATGGATGTTATTAAAAGTTTTTGTGTAAAATTAGGAAAAACAGAATGCAGGGCATCAAAATAAAGGGGGGGGGGAAGTTGCATAAATAGAAACTAAGTGCATGGCTAAGATAATGCAAGATAACGATTTTTATAGTTTGAAATGAAATTTCTTATTGGTGTTCAGGAGGGAATGTAATTTGGTTTTGGTGGTTTTGACTTGCATGAGTTTAGGAATACGGAAATTATGATACTTTTTAAGAATAGATTTGACAATTATGTCGGAACGGAGGTGATTTTTAAATTTGGTGTGGAAAAGGACACGGGGTGGGGGCATGGGATGTTTTAAAATCGGAATGTGGTTTTCTGGTCTTGAGTTTGGGGAAATCTAACCAAGGGAAGGAGAATTTAATTAAATATTTTACGGGGTAGTTAATGACTTGGAGAGTGATTTAATGAAGTTGTATTCATCTAGTGTTGCAGAAAGTCTGCTGTTTCTGAAAGTTTCTGTTCTAACAAGGCCAGAGAAAATATGCGAGGGATGGTTAGAGTCAAAATGGGGATACATGTACTTATGAGGCTTCTGATAAATTCTGTAGTGGGGTTTTAGTAAGGATGGTGTGGTGGTTGAAGGAGATAGTGATGTCTAAATAATGAATTTGGTGAGGATTAGGGCAAAAGGTAGTTGGAATTTGCTTGGGGTAATGGGAACAAAGTTGGGAAATTGCGCCTTGTGTAACGCTACTTGGGGTAAGAGTGAGTCTGTCATCTATGTATCTATAGAAAATGATTAAATTAGAACGAAACGTAGGGCTGAGGGAAAGGAGCAAGTTATATTCACATAATAAAAGGACTAAGTCGGCCATTTGTTCGCTATGGTTGACCCCATGACAACCCCTTTGGTTTGCTTGTAAAAAGAATTGCCTACTTTGAAAGAGTTCTTGTTCTTAACGAAATAGTTAAGGTTGAGGAGATAATCTCTGTATTTGACAGTAAATTTGAGAAGTTTGGAAACGAACATAATAGCTTTGGCTGTCTCTAAATGTGAGATGTTGGTATATAGGGAAAAAATCATAGACAGTAAGATCAAAGCTTTCAATGGATGGGATAGAGATACGATTAAGTGTAGTAACTAATTGGTCTGTGTTTAAAAGGATAAAGAAATGCAGGTTCTCTAAAATCGTAGTTTAAGCTGAAAAATGATAAAATCTAATTCTAGGCGTAATAGACAGGAGGGGTTGGAGGTAATCCATGAGTGGGTGGTAATGATGGGTCTGCCTTTAAGGTGTTGAATGTTAAGAGGGAAGCTGCTTCTCTAACTTGTGTACTTTGGGGAAAAGGTTCAAAAAGGGAACAGGGTTGGGAGTGGTGTGGGGTTGAGTAAGTATGATTTGTTAGGGTCTGAAATGATTTGTAATGCGATTTAATATGTGTTAAAAACAGGTTTGATTCGTTTATGAGACTGCTGAGATCTAAATTAGGGACTGCCTTGTCGTACAAAGGTCTGTTAATTGTCAATTGTACTTGTTAACACACTATGAAATAAGAACTAAGGTCCACCCTAGGTTTCTGTGGTGTCGCTTGTTACTGATGCTTGATATGCGGTGTTATTTTGCAGGTAATGTCCTTTAAGGGGGCAGTCAGGCATTTTTCTACAGTTACTATTTTTTTCAGGTTGTGATGTTGTGTTTCATTCAGAAATGATTCTCTTGTTGTGTGATGCGATGATAGTCTTCATATTCGGCATGCATGAGTAGCTCAGTTTTAGGTTGTGTCTGTTGAAAATCTTCTGTAGAGGATGGGCTTTTGTTAAGCATTTATCAACAATGTTCAAAATTTTCTGCCAAGGTTAGTTTTCATATTTGAGTTCCAGGGCAGGGTTGTACCACGTGGTGTTCCGTTTTGTTCTTTTTGTGGGTTTGTTTATTTGTGTTGCTGTGGTTCGTGTTTCAATTCATGGTTGTATCCGCTTTCGTCTAGTGCCTTTTGGTAAGGTGTTATGCATTCAATGAAAACTTTTCACTTGATGATATGCTCGACAGTATTTGGTTTACGTTTTTGGGGATGTTTTGCATTGTTGTTGACGGATGGTTGCTTTGCTTGTGAACGTACAATAATTTTATGTTCGGCTTTGTATACGGTTTGCAACTTCCTTTTGTCAGGTCGAAGGTTACGTCGAGAAAGTTCACTATTTTCTTGTAAGCATCGATTGTTATCTTAAGTCCGTTAGATTTAAAAACTTTGGCAACTTCTTGTTTTTTTTTCACAGTGTCTGGGAGTGCCTTTGCATACTGCGATGCTGTTGTCGCAATCAATGCCTACTTCGCCTTGGAATTTGTTTTTTGTCAGCGAAAGCATGTATGTGCTGATTAGTTCGCATGTTTCTGCTCCGTCGTAAGAATCCAGTGTCACAACAAACAAGTTGTTTTTCCCTTTTTTTTCCCGTCCATGTCGAGTTTAGGTGGTACAACTTTGATCTTTTTGTGTAGATGATAATATGTCTGACTTGTTTGGTGATTGGTGTGAACTGTGATGCGAAGTCCAGTGCTTTTGTTAGCAGTTCTGTCATGGAAGAGTTTCTCTTTATCTTGTATAGATTTGAACCAGTCAATTGCTTCATTTGTGTTTTTCCATAGGTTTACTTTAGTTTGGAGGATTACTTGCTCGTTTATTCTGCCTAAGATATATTTGCTTAGTATGTCAATTTCGGATTTCCTTTGGTTTATGAGTCTTCAGGTCGGATTGTTTGTGAAGTCATCTTTGTGGTCTTCGAGTGTGATGAACGGGTCTTTGTTCGCTGATAACTCTATTTTGAAGCTGGTGCGCACTACAGCTTTTGTTGCTATGACGATTTATTTGTACCACCCAACAGTTATACACCTGGATCTAGGAACATTCAATCTCGCCGAACCCAAGACTGCCTCAATGTCATCAGCAATAGGCATATCTGAAGGTGCCAGAATAAAAAGATATATAATTGTTTTTGTAGTTAGCCTAAAAGGTGGTTTAGGAAGATGAACTGCTAAAAACTCATGTCTAGTTCCACAAAGAGGAGTTTTCCAAACTCGCTGAAGGTGTCCCCAGTTAGTCCGATGATAAATATCTCATTGTTGGCCGCAGGTGGCCATTGGTCAACTGGCAAAGGATCAGTTTGAATCCTGGCTTCCTGTTAAACAAAGGAGAAGAATGACAATCAATAAAGTATTATTATTAATAATAATAATAATAATAATAATAATAATAATAATAATAATAAATATTTATACCGTGCATTTTTACACTTGGATATGATCAAATGCGCATTAAAGTTCATTATTTACATTGAGTGAACTACATTAAATTGACAACCATAAAACCTAGATAAAACTATTGAAAGGAAGGCGGAAAAAGTGTGTTTTTAAAAGTTTCTTAAATCAATTTATATTAGACTGGTTCCTGATATGTTCTAGTAAACTATTCCATGTCTCGGGAGCAACTGTTTTGAATGAACGATCACT
>JAOBRD020269494.1:0-23319 GCA_027575215.2 Hydrozoanthus sils | reverse complement strand
CCGCCATGAATGAGACCACGAGGAAGCTCGATTGCCATCATTCACTCCGATAGCAAGGTCTGTCGTTTTACATGCATGTTCTTCTTCATGGCTGTGTGCTTCTCCCGTCCCCAATGGCCAAGAAACAGGAATTTCACGAATTAAGCTGTTTGCTGCAGTTGTTTGGCCGAAGAGTATTGACATTGACCAAGCTCGCCGGCTTCGTCACTCTGAGATAAATTGTTCATGAGCGGCCTTGTATGAAGTGTTGGAGCAATTTCAACCTTTTTGCTCAGGGTTTTAACTGAACAGTCGAAAGTGTTGTTCTACGAGATTTTAAAAGTATTGACTTCCGATTATGCCGTAAGTGTGTTTTTTTTGTAATAGTAAATTCGGCCGCCTCGCTTTCTTGCAGAGATGAAACTCTTGCAGATTTTTGTTGAGTTCGCTCTTGGTCATTTCTTCAATTTATGTTAAGAACCCACCTTGCTGTTAAAATCACTCTACAAAACGAACTGTTTTTGCATTTTTATTTATCTTGTAGTCGGTATATTTTGTATTTAGAAACACATGAAAAATGTAAACAGCTTCGTGTCGCCGGCAACTCAGTTGTGACACTTTGAATTTGTTTACTTTTGAAAAATGTTCTTCATAAGTCAAACAATAATTAAATTTTTCCTCGAAATACATTGTTACCAAACCCTGTATATGGACCTTTGTGTTATTAGGAACAGCTGCATCATTTATTTCTAAAATTTCAGCTTCGCTGACGTGTTTTGGAAATCGCGACGCCATGTTGTTTTTCTCGATCGCTAATCGGTGAACATCCTGGATATTCACTGTTTAGGGAACCAATTAGAGCGCGCGAAAAACACTATTCGCTGGTTGGGTATATGCTAATGGTAGATATTTACCGAGAAGCAAAGAGGTAAATATCTATCGCTAGGCATCGACACTGAGGGGGATAATCGTTTTAGTATATGTCAAATCAGTCGAATAAATTCAGGTGAGAGTTGGTCATGAATGTCAAGTTTTGAGCCAAATTTATCAATTCAAAATTTTCAAAAGCAAGTAAGAAAAGCCCGCGCTCACTTTAATCGTTGTCCTTTTTCTTGAAATTTTAGGGTAAAACAGCTTTCTTCCTACTTGTGAATACATACATCCCAAATTTAGTGGCCATTTTTTGTGAAAATCGTCTGTTACGTGAATTTCCTCTTCCAAGATTGTTGCGAAACGAGTCGCCATTTTGACAGCTTTCTCAAAACAATAAATATCCTTGGATATTTACTGTTTCAGGAACCAATCAGAGCGCGCGAAAAAAGCTATTCACTGATTTGGTATATACTTAAAGGGATTATTCATAGTTGAAGATAGATAGTAAGACTTTATTTATTCGATTGTCTCATGATTTGGTCATAACTAGATGAAAGCGGCGTTTCGCCTGCTGCTACTAGCCTCATCAGGCGATGGTGTATATGGCGTTTCGTCATCTATGTACTTTCTTATTGCAAAACAAAATGTATAGGTCTCTTTCATCTGTTATCAATTACGTTAAGACTACTGCACAATTAGTTTCTTCCTTATTGGCATCAAGCCTAGTTATTGTGCTAGCACAGTTTATGACGTTCAGTATAAAGCGAGCAAAGCGTATCTGTGCATCGTTTTTGTGTTAAAATGTGTTTTCTTCGTAACTTGTTCTTCCTAGAGGTATACTTGGAAGATGGAGGAAAGAAGGCAGTGGTAGTTGATGTAAACGGCGAGAAGGTTTATGGCGAAAAAAACGTAGCTCAAGCTCCTGCACGTTGTAAAGGGTGTAGTCAGAACATAAATTTAAACATCAACTTACACAAAAAGAAGCCACAAGTAGGGCAACCGCAAGTAATTGCAGTTCCAATGCCTGGAGGTGGGCAGGGAGGGCAAACAGCTTCGTCTCCTCCTATAGTGGTTCCCGCAACGAATTACCTTCAACAACCCCCTCCGCCACCGCCACTTGTAGTTGTTCCTGCATCACCTCAGCTTGCTGCTGCCCCTGTTCAGGTCCCACCACCACCACCGCCGCCGCCACCACCACCACCACCGCCGCCGCCACCACCACCACCACCACCGCCGCCGCCGCCACTTGCACCTGCACCACTCTCAGCTGCTGCTGTGCCTGTTCCTGTTCCGGTGCCTTTTGGATCTCTACCTCCCCCGCCTCCTCCGCCTCAAGTGTTGCCAGTTCCAGTTCCAGTCTCAGCGCCACCACCATCTCCTCTACTAACAGCATCTGCGCCTGTATTATCAAGTCCCTCATTAAATGAAGCTGCCTCCCTCCTTGCGGCTCGGTTGGGACTTCAAAATCCTGCGCAATCTCTGACTGCAGGGGCGCCGCCATTGTTGGGCTCTGCTGCAAGTGCACCTTCCATGTCATCACCCGCGCTTTCGACCGCTAGTGCACCACCACTCTCCTCTACGGGTTTTACCCCTCTAACAAACTTTCCAAATCCTGCTTTAAGTGGTCCTGGCATGAGCGCCCCCGGTATGAGCGCCCCCGGTATGAGCGCCCCCGGTATGAGCGCCCCCGGTATGAGCGCCCCTGGTTTAAGTGCCCCTGGTTTGAGTACTCCTGCTCAAGGAAGCCAAACTGGTGTTACAACAGGCCAAGTAGCCTCAAGCTGCCCATGTGGGGCGAATTGTCCTTGCTCAAGTTGTTCTTGTCAACCATGCTCTTGCATGGGTACTCGATGCGCTCGTTCATGTGGTCCCCATGGGTGCTGCTGCTCCTGTCATTACCAACCACCGGACTGCGATGAGGATTTGTTTGACTCTATAACTAAAAGTATATCTATTCCTTTTGAGCTGTGTAAGAAGCAATCACCTCAACCAAATGGCAGCACTACTGTTGGTACAAGCACGTCAACAGGTCCAAAAAGCTTGCCTGGTGGTTCACCATCTACACAAGCGCCAGTATCTCCAGTCCAGCCCGGGCCCAGGCCTTCCCCTTCAGCCCCCAGCAGCCCAGTGCTACCCAATCCCTCGTTTGCTTCACCTCCGATCACCGCGCCCTCTAATGCAGGGTCGCAGATTGGACCCGGATCAGCCTCTACAGGCAGTAAAGCATTACCTAACTCTGAGTCACCACAACTACCTTTTCCTTCTACTGTAGGGCCACAGAATGGACCCGGATCAGCAACTACAGTCAGTCCAGCAATCCCTAAACCAGAATTAGCACCGCCCTCCGGGCCTCCTACTGTAGAGTCACAGAATGGACCCGGATCGATTTCATTAGTCAATCCAGTACTGCCTAATCCTGCTGCTGCTGCACCACCATTACCCGCGCCTTCTTCTAAGGGGTCACAGAGTGGACCCGGGTCACCTTTACTGCCTAATCCTGCGGCACCACCACCTCCAACCGGAGGCTCTGCATCACTTGGGCCACCTTCAAGTTCCTCTACCTCGACGCCCCAAATGCTTCCAAATCTGTTTCCTCAACCAAGTGGAAGTCAAGTAAATCAAGGTTTGAAGCAGAAAGGGGCGGAGGAACTATCAGGACCGAACAAGGCCTCTTCAGAGGAAACTAAAAAATTGGGTGAGTAACTCATGATAATTTCTCATACGAACAATAATTTACTGTGTTGCTAATGATTTGAATCATAAAGGTCCATAAACAAATATTTTTGTTCTATCAGTATTTTGAATACCAAAACAGAGTATTCATAGCAGCGTGTATGAGAAAAGTAGTGAGGCTAAGGATATATGCGTTCATAATAGTTGGAAATAGGAACATTTTCAACATAAGGTCAATGATAATGGTAAATTTGATTCTGAAAACAGGCATTTCAAAAAGAAGAACTAAAGAATAAATTTCATTTGAGGGGCAAAACAAACTATAATGATTCAGTCACACACACCACTTCACACACATGTACATACACGCACACAACGGCAAAATAGAATGAGAGAGTTGACTCTAATCTTTTTTTATTTGCGTTTAACGCCATAAAATTGTTTCATTTTAATACTAAAACAATCTAGTCCGCCTCGTAAAAGGTCAAAAGTTCGGTTTAGAGAATTCAAACTTAAAGAAAAAATGAGTATGATGACCTCCGAGCATATCATGATTTGCTATTGAGCTGAGGTCTTGATGAAAAAAACTAATATGACTCACAACTAAAACGTAAATTCAATTCTTACGTAGATGAAAATCTGTCCAAGGGCTCGACTAAAGACGAAAAGGATAAAGAAGAAGAAAAATTGCAAAAAATGAGAATGGAGGAACAGGCTATCAGGGCCCCACAACCAAGTGTGGTGATAATAAGAGAAGAGAATAACAGAAATAGAAACAGTGATCACGAAAAGCAAAAACAGAAAACTCTTAAGAAATTGTCTCAACAATTTGAAAATGCATTTACTGAAGCTATCGAGAGAGAAGAAGAAAAGAATGAAGATAATGAAGATGAAGAAGGTAGCGACAGGAGGAGATCCAACCAAGAACAGGTTGATTACAAGAGACGACACAGGCACCGCCACCGACACCGTCAACACATTTATCATAGCAAAGCCAGGGCACGTCACCTCCTCCCTCGAAAAAAGAACTCATTTTTCCTAAAACATCCCAAAGAAGAAAAACTCATCACATCTGGTGCTAAAAGGATAACAGATCATCGAAAACTAAACAATGAAGGCAAACGGCTCAATGTACCGTCTTTGATGCACAAGAAAAAAAAGATTCTAAAACTTCCAACAATCTTCAGCAACGAAGTTTTAAATGTTAAGCACTCTTCTTTTCATGTTAATACGAACAGAGTATTTGCCCACAAACACAAGCATAATAATAGATTAATGTGGAAAACAGACGAACGCAAACATTCGGAAACTTGGAAGTTAAGCTTTCAGAGAAATCCCACGCTGATAAAAGGTGAAAAGCATCGAGCTACAGTCCCTGTTGCACCCCACAAACAAGGGAAAGGAAGTTGGCTTTCAATCAATAAAAACAAAGATGGGGAGAGTGGGAGTGGATCTTCAGTAGATGGTAGCAGTAGCGGTTCTCATAGCAACGATAAAGATGATGATGGGAGTGGTTCAGGTGAAGCTAAATTCCATGATAAAGTGTTCGACGGGGAAGTTAGCGGAGGTTTTCTCATCGACAGCAATTTACACAGTTAAAAAGCAGAATATGAAATTAAGCTCTTTCTATCAAGGTTGACTCTAGTTGGGTTTAGCTCAGTTTACATATAAACAACAGTTGCTATGAATAAACGTTCTCATATTTTTGTATTCATACACAGTTCATAGAAATAAGTGTTGGTATAAGTATACAAATATTATCAAACTACTTACTGATGATAAGGTAATCTAAATAGAAAATCTAGACTGCCTTTATTGTATAAATATAAAACTGAGTAAAGAGACTTATTTGATAAAACCTTTGCACAGATAAATGGTTGAAGAAAAGTCTACTCTTCCCCACTGTTGTAAAAATTCTAAGTATTAATTGGTGTTTAGGTTGGTTTATATGAAGTCCCTGCGAACATGGTTTTCTCGACGTTTGGTTTTAGGTTTAGGTACCGACTTGCCTATTCTTCGATTGACTGCAAAACATTTAGCCTCGGTTTCATGATAAGCGTTTTCCATTGAAAGTTTTGAGCGGGTTATCTTGACTTATTTTTTGGAGATGAATGAAATAAAGTGGTTTTGTTTGTGTTGTTGGCAGAAAATATGAGTAAAAATATCGTAACAGAATATAAGAAAGCTGTGGAGTGTTGTTTTTCGGTCCCGGCCACGCTGGAGATATATGTTTATATATAATAGTCTAATACCCCGGTTGTCCTCTTCAACACTCGCGAAGTTTGCAGCACGTTACAAAATCTTTGTAACCACCATCTGAGTACTAAATAAAGTCTTTGTTGTTGTTGTTGTTATGCATTTATAGTTACGGTTGTAATTTATTACAAAAATATTAATGATGGGGGCTTAAAAAATCACATCCCCTAACCCTTATCCCATCTTCTAGTGGCAAAATAAATAATTTACGTTACATTTAGAAGAATATCCGCTTTTATACTTTGGCCCTTTTTTACATTTAGGGAATTTATTACATTTGAGGCCTCGATGTTAGGCCCTAAGTGTAATAACCGGTTTATTACATTTAGGACCAATGGTTTACTACATTTAGGACCAAACTTTGTTACATTTAGGACCTTTACTGCATTTAAGACCAATCTTGTATTACACTTAGGACCTTTATTACATTTAGGACCCAATCGGTATTACATTTAGAGCAATTATTACATTTAGGGCCATTTATTACATTTGAGGCTTCTAAACCCTCGCGCGGGGCTAAATCTCATCGTCCGTCGGACCCTTTCTCAATATGCAGCGGAAAATGTTTGACTGCCTGTAAAGCTCTTAACTTGCAACTGTTAACTATGAACACATCAATCGTTTTTTTCTTTTCCCGACTAGCAAACATTAACAAATGCTCACCTTTAAATCTTTGAGAAAAAAAAGCTGTGATTCCCGGGCGGCCTTAGTCTACTCTGCTTATACAACTTTTTATATCTCTGATAATGCCGCCGTAGAGCGGCAAAAGCTCAGTTTTTACGATAATAATTTTACATCTTAAGCAGCAATAGACAGCAATGGCTTGTAATTTGTTTTTATAGTTCTCTATGGTTCGCATTTCAAAAAGCAACGTCGTACAAAAATGCTGCGTGTTCTTTAAATATATATCCTTTTAGATCTGATAAAAACTTTCTCACACTATAAAACATTTGATTGTAAGGTTAGATCTCGAGTATGTTAGTCTGTATAACCGCTTGAAGATGAACAGAACCAGTACTAGTGGAAAATCTCAAGTAGAAAACAAAAATCTAGTCTAACCAATTTGATTTTATTTGCTTTGGTTGCAAGTAAGCAAAATAATATTCAAATCTCCTCCCAAAGCAAAACAGTACCATTACAGGCTCAAAATGCAGTTATAGCTTCTGAAGAGTGCTTGCAGTTATAGACTTTTTTATTTTAAAAAATAGTTAATTATCCCTTGAAGTGGAGGTGACTATCGTTGATCACCGACACTGAAGGGTAGAATTGAAAAATTAAACGAGACTTACCTGTAAGTTGAAGTTTGATTAAGATTCTACTGTAGCATTTACAGGAATGAGGGCGTCACGTGAAGTTTCAAAGCTCAAAGGGTCCCAAAATCAAATAAACACATAACAGTGTACATATAACCATAGGTATGTAATATTTTTGATATTATATAAATATATTTATACAGTGTAATTAATTAATTACTGCAATATAATGCAAAATTATTATGCATCATGAGTTCAACAAACCTGTTCAGTTATTATCTATTGGTCAAAACAGCTTCAGCAAATTTGTTCGGTCTTATCATAGGTTTGTCATAAAACTTTGCAAATACAGAGTCTGATCTCCATCCAGCAGTAGTCATAATGTCCTGCATGGGAACATCTGCAGCTTTAGCTGCTGAAGTAGATGCTGATCTTGTACTATGGCTTTTAAAGACATTAGTGTTTATACCAGCTTCCTTCATGGTTTGTTTAAGCCATCTAGATATGGTGTCCCTAGACGCTGGACCATGACGCTGAGAATTGACAGACTAGCAGTTGACGAGTGTCTTTGCTTATGTTTGCTGTTCGATTAATATACATATCTAACAATGTTACAACACATTGGCGGACATATATCGCCGAAAAACAAGCGGAAACAAATTTCTGTTCTTTCCGCCTCGTCTAGAGGTCTGTTTAAGGCATGAAACAATGATAAACGAGTATTCAATGGACAATCTTGAAGCATTTACAGAAGACGTGGATACCAGAGCTGTGTTTCCCACTGGGGAACTACAAGAATTGCAACTGTTGGGTTTGACTGTATATTTTGAAGTACTTTGCCTATGAGACTAAATTGGGGAAAACAGTATATTAGTTGACATTCTGACCAGTCAATAGTGAATGCATCTATGGCCACGGTTCCTGGATCAGGCTTCCAAGCAACATATTGATCTACTTTATGATTTAATCTAGAAGCAAGATATCTAGCTGAGGCACTCCCCACTTGAAGCATTTGAACAGTTTTGTGTCAATAGACCATTAAGTATTGCTGTAAATTCACGGCTGGCTCTGTCTGTGTTAAGTTTGCCAGGTAGGTGGGATCATTGTTTTACTTTTTCTTGTAATTTAGGGGTAAAACAATTTTCATCCTACTGTGAATACAGACATGCTATCTTTGGTTGCCCTTTTTGTATTCAGGGGAATGGCTGAATTGTTTATTTCGCTAATGTATTCTTCCCAGTTGCGAAACGAGTCACCGCTTTGACAGTTATCTCAAAACAGCAAACAGCCCTTGAAATTTACTGTTTTAGGAACCAATCAAAACGCGCAAAATTCCAATCACTGATTTGGTATAAACTTAAGCAGTTTCGAGGGTCATAATAGTGGAGTTTTAGATTTAGAATAGAAGCATTTTTGATAATTTGCAACATGCTATGTTTGGTATTAATTGAATTGCGTGTATTGTAGCTTGGATGAAACAATTCGAGTCGAGAAATTTCAACTTCTAACCGGAACGAGTTAATAATAGCAGACAAACTTTGTACGCCAGCTTTGTTCAGTTAGCAATTTTAAGCTTGTAATTTGAGCTTGTTGATGTAAGGTTTGGAGTTACGCAATTAAGGATCCATTCTCGGACCCGTCCTCTTCAATATCTACCTCAGTGACCTCCAAGATCAAATAAATACAAAACGTTATCAGTATGCGGATGATTAGCCCCTATCACTATTGTAAAGTGTCGGATCTTGAAAATTTTCAAGCCAAAATTACAAACGCCATGTACAAGTTAATGCTTTTCTTAACTGCACAACTTGCAAGACACCACTCCACTAGATGTTTCTGTAAACCATGTCAAGATCGAACGTGTGCGTAGTCATAAGCTTCTTGGAGTTCTATTTACCGAATACCTTAACTAGAAACCTCGCCCCGTACCGTCTCCGAAAGACTCTCGCTGAAACTCTCATTCTGTCAAAACTGCATTACAGCCGACACCGTTTTCTACCCACTGAATGTATCTGACCAGAAGCGCTGCTGCCAGCTTTGTCATAGGGCGCTGTGTCAAGGATACTGAAGATCTGAAAACACTCGGATGGCTTACATGAAAGATAGAAGAGTTTTTCATTTTCTACAAACACGTTTAAGGCACTGTATCACAAAATTTGGCCAGAAAACCTTAAGCTAGAACAACAAATTTGTCTACTACGATAGAAATCTCCGCTCGCAGGGAAACCTACGTCTCAAAGCACCTTTAGAAAACAACACTTTCCAAGACAACGCTTCAAGACTTTTTAACAGTTTGCCAGTTTCTATATATTAGAAACTTTAAGAATTTTAGTAAGTTTTGTAATTTAACAAGTTTTTATTAGTAGTAACAAATAATATTTGTCACCCCTGTTTTAGATTACAATAAAATAAGAGATATTTTAAATGTAATATAATGGGAAAATGGGATAGGTTCTAGGGGATGGGGTAGATCGTAGTAATTTTAAATTGTGTTTTAAGTTTTTAGTTTTAACCTTAGAGTAGTTTTTATAGAGGAAGAATCAATCACTGGAATCCGAACCTCCGCACCAGGACTGATGGGCGACTTTTTAACGTGGCCCGTCTCAGAGCTAAAACCAAGGTACAGTAGATCTGGGGACATGCTGTTTGCGGACGACGCAGCCATCGCAGCTCACTCTCAGCAGCAGCTCCAGACTTTGCTAACTCGGTCCTCCGAGGCCTGCAAGCTTTTCGGTCTTACCATCAGCCTGAAGAAGACCAAGTTCATGGGCCAGGAAGTTGCTGTCCCTCTGGAGATCTCCATGGCGATTGTCACCTGGAAACTGTCAATCAGATCACCTATCTGGGGTCAACCATCACGAACAATCTGACATTAGACGCAGAGCTCAACAATGCTTGCCCGCCTCACTTTACGCGTCTAGGAAAACCCAAAGCTCTCCACGAAGACAAAGATGGCAGTGCACAATGCCTGCGTCCTCAATACACGGCTCTATGGCACCAAACAGGAAAGAAAACACTTTTCACTTGCGCTGCCTTCGGCCAATCCCCCACATCTCCTGGCGAGACAAGGTTCGCAACACAGAAGTTCTCTCCCGTGCCGGACTACCCAGCATGTACACCATTCTTAGGCAACGTCGTCTCCGCTGGCTGGGTCACCTGCGCCGTATGGAGGATGGCCGTATTCCAAAAGACATTCTCTAGGGTGAACTAACAACTGGTCAAAGGGCTAAAGGCCGCCCACAGTCCGCTATAAAGACATATGTAAGCGAGATATGAAAGCTGTGGGCATCAATGATGACACCTGGGTTGACCTGGCTGCTGATGGCTCCAAATGGAGGAGTACCCTTCGGATACAGTTTAAGACTGGAGAAGAAAACCTCCGCAGTGCAGATATTGCCAAGATAATGCGCAGAAAAAAGTGTATCATTGCCCCAGGTATTGGCACTGCCTTCAAGTGCGACGTTTGTGAGCGTGACTGCGTTTCAAGACTACGACTTCTCAGCCACCAACAAAGACACCAAGTGCAAGGGAGACGACGGAGGCCTACTACTATTACTAAAATAATCTTTATAGAGGAAGAGACAACTACTGGAATCAACTATAAACCATTATTTTTATTATTATTATTTTTATTATTATTATTATTATTATTATTATTACTTTTATTATTTTAATTATTATTATCATTATTATTATAATCATTACAGTTATACTTGAAAATGTATCGGTTTTGAAATTAATTATTTATGCCAAACATTTTCTTTATTGTTAAGTTTTAAACCAGTTTTCAGTTCTATGTACAGTTAAAATGCCTATTATGTCACAGATGTGCGTTCTTATTCGGCTCAGTGATTTCAAAGTACTGTTCTTCAGAATGTAAATGAATCAGAATGTAAGTATAAAGAACAATTTCAAAAGGTTCAGTGTAAGAAACAGTACATGATACGTCAGCTACAGTAAGTCCTTTTTACTACCGCACATTATTAGTAAAGAAACACAGAGTAGAGCTTACGGTTAAAACGCCTCGTTTGTTGCATTCCACTATGTTTGTTATTATTCAACCATTGACTATTCTATAGAATTAAGATCTATAAGTGCTGTGAACGCTAGTTGATCATTCCAAAAACGATAGAGGCTGTACACTTTACCACAATGCATTGCGAACCTTACAACGCTTAAAGAAGCTCAAAAAAGGTAGCAACTGGTAAAATTCTCCTTCTACTGACATCATTGTGTATGTCGAATTTGAGGTTTACAGATTCTCGTTATGCGCTTTTCTTTCTACAAAGGATTATGGGTAAACGTACACTGGTCGCCATCTTTCGCGAATTCATGGACTGAATTACTTCCATCGGTGAAATGTTTCAACAGTTTCACAGTACTTTTGGACTTCACCTTAGCGTATTCTGTCTTTTTTGAGATGGCACTCAACGTGTAGAACCGACTAAGATGAAAATATTTAAATAATAGCTGTCGTATCAACGATAAAATCTAAAAAAACAGACAAGGTAACCATCAACAGGTATAAAAAAAAAACAGCCATAAAAACAAAGTGATTTTCCCAAGCGTCAGCTCTATCTATTGGGCATTGCAAGCAAGGCAAGCGCTCTCGCCAGTTCCCTCTCCTCTTCCATCTCTTCCTTAGATTGAGGCGTCAACTTGATTTTCCGCGGAGTTGGCGCCGTCATCATTTTGCCAGTCGGACCGTACTTTTTGATGAGGTTTGACTTGTCATCCATCTTCCGTACCGCGTCATCTGGTTTAGCTTCTGTTTCCGCCGCGTTTAGGCCGCTTGGCTCGATTTGAAACACTTCAAAAGCTGCATTCGACTGGAAAAAAAACCATAATCAGTTACCAAGTGTAAAGGCAATTGTGCTGCAAATTTTGTTAGTTCTACTAACCTAAACCGAGTTGCAGTAACCGTTTTACATTTCTTCCAAATAGAAAAAAAACTAAAAAACGGTTAAACTAAAAAATATAATTTGGTACAGCTATGTTATGGTTCTTTAGTATTTACAATACAGAACCAAAATTCCCAGAACGATCAAACACCAAAAACAGTAATACTTAGTATACATAATTTCATGCTAAATGTCTAACGAACGAGGCTAGACAAACTAGCTACACTCATTATTGCTAGCACTACAGACACTAAGCCAGGCAGTGTACACGTTATGTTTTGTAGGGTAAGCACAAAAATGACGTGAAACTGAGGTTGATGACGTGTAAGTCACGTGAATTTTGAACAAACCTACGTCCTTTTTGGACTACTGCTTCGACATCAATGTATCTGGTTATTGATTAAGTTAGTCTAGACACACGTTTAATTTTCCATTACTGATTTCGCGGAGGTACATAGAATGTACGTTAACTATCTACAAACCTGTCTTGTTCTTGTTTTGAATCAGTCGTTTGTCAGTCGTATGCAGCATACTACCAACTACACTTCTCTATCCACGGAAAACTTTGATCTCTTTTTTGCCAGATATATTTCTCAATAGCTTGCCTTTAGGTTTCCATGGTATTGACACAAACGTCGAGAGACAAGCTTAGGCCGTGCAATGCTTATTATACACGAGACAACCTTTAATTAAACGGCGGGTTTTGCTGGAAAACTCCGACGTTTTCGTCCTCAATTCACATATCCAGTAACTAGGGTAATGCATTTCATGAGTCACATTTGGCGGATTATGAACTAAAATTAAATATCTTTTATTTCGTGTTAAACTGTGTTATGTACACGTGACAAGATCTTTGTTTAAGGGTCTCACTATGTACATATATACATGTATGTTTGAAGGTTCTCTCTCAATTACTGCAGTCCTCGTATTTTTTAAAGTGTTTTTGCTCGTATCGGCAAAGCCCACAAACTTTACGAAGGTTGCGAAGCCGTTAAGATTAGATGTGGCAGACCCTCTTTATCTGGGGGAAAGTTTGGCTGAAAACTTGGCTTCTTGTTTTCAACAAGTCTCTTTGAGAACTCTGCAGTGAGTGATTGTGTAGTGAGTAGTTTTTTAGCCCGCCGTAAGTTAGAAAGTTAGATTCATCTTTTTGTGTTGTTAGACTGACAAGAATTAAACATAGCTTGATAGTTATTGTATTCATCCGCAATAATCTAGATAAATACCTTGGTGCAGGCTACAACAACCCACAATAAAAAACGATTCTTAGAAAAACTGACTCTGATGCTATCGTAATAATGATACACATTATTGTGATGCTTCAACGCAACTAAGACTCGTAATTTCTAAAACTAAGCGCAGTATTGGAACCCCATCTTCCACTTAAACACTTGGACAAAATAATTGACGCTCAAATTGGGGAGAAAAAAATTGGAACATACATAAAGTTGCTAGAACTTTTTTGCAAACCTTGATTCAACATTCAATGTGAGAAACTACAAGATTAGTCCATCAATTCTCCTTGTTTCTATGAAATGTAATGTATAACCCGTCTATGATCAGTTTTGTTTATCAACAGAGTCAGGAGTCCATTACTAGGAGTGTTCCTCTCTGTATTATGTCATATGACGGCGTTTACTCGTTTTGATTTATTCTAAGATTCAAATTTCCCGCAAAACTAATTGACTGTTCTCGCTGAGAGCCCAACGTTGTCATGGTGAGTCACAGGACGTTCTGTGATTGGTTAAATGTTCGCGCTTAATATTTATAATCTTTGCTATTTTTATCGCAAAACGAGTAAACGCCGTCGTATAGACCCAGTATGAGAGAAATACACTCCTAGTAATGGACTCCTGACAGATTGAAAACTAAACTGCATGGCTAATGAGAACTGCTAAGCAGTTACCGTGTGGGCTTTTGGAGCCGAAGATTAAGTATAATCGACCTAAATGTTTGTCTATAATCACTGTTGGAGCTTTTGTTCATTTGATCGTGGATTTTTCTGCTAGGAAGCAGGATTGCAAGTGGTAGTAAAGGTAGAAAGCAGCCACCAAACACATTTTTTTCATACGTAAGCATTACTCAAAAATTTTATATATTTGTGAAATTTTCTCATTTATAAAATACTATGTCGAAGTTATACAGCGCTTTCATCTAAATCATTTGAAGTCAGTTTTTTTGTTTAAGCTGTTGCACTTCTCGTTGTCTTTTTAGAAAGATGGGGTTTCTGCTTCAAGACACGACTGACTTTTACTTAAAATAAAAAGTTTAGCTAATTGGAATTAGCCTCGTTTCTTATGAACTTAAGTTTTAAACATGTCTGCGTTTTCTCTGGTGTGGTCTGTTTATCCTTTTTTCTTGGTCTTTTCATTTACTGATCTTAATTTTCTTTTCTTCCTTTTTCTTTTATGCTTTAGATAAAGAAGCTGTTTGAACAGTTTCGATATTTCCCCAGATGACTGGTTACTTAGCTGGTTGTTAGAAGGAAACTGAATGCTCTCACGCTGAAAACCACGTGGAGTTTGAGCTGGCGACAATATGCGGGCAATAGCCCTTGTCTGTTGTTGTTCTTTCCTGTAATTAGTGTTCTCGTATGGCAAAATGTTTCTCTGTTGCCACTGTGGTTGTGTAAGTTGAGGGGTTAATGGCGATAAATTCTGGAAAAGAGGAAATTTGTAATTGACTTGGTTTGTTTGTTGTTGTAAGTACGTATACGGTTTAAGTCTGTTACTATTGGTTTGGTCTGTTTGTTCAGCGTTCTCTGGCTGCTGCTGGTAGGGAAGGTTGTTCACTTGTGGGTTTTGTTTGTGTTGCAAATCTGTTTGTCCGTCATATGGCCTTTGCTGAGGTTGAACAGCTGTGTAATAATTCTTTCTGAAACCCCTTTCACTTTGAGAAGATTTTTCAAATGGGAAAGAATTAAATTTTTTAGTAAGAGTTATTGGTACGTTTTGTCTTTGAGAAGTCACAGTATCAAACTGCTGATGAAAAACTGGTTTTGAGGCCTTCGTTTTCTGTTGTGTTCCGCTAAAAAGTTTATATTCTTTTCGTAACCAGGCCAGCATCTTAGGGTTATAAACAGTTGAAAATAAGTTTGTAGTCTGTGAAGTATTGTCTGGATTTGACTGTGTCACACTGTAGAATGGAGTGACATTGTACGATACCTGAGGTGTCTTCTGTGGCTGAGTACCAAATGGCTGGGCTACCTGTGGCCCAGAAGCTAATGGCTGGTTTGCTTGTGTTTGAGCAACGGTACTCGTTTTTCGTGTTAAATCCGGATAGCTAGCGACACTTAACTTGTTCTCTCTTGGTACTCCAGGAAGCTTTCTAAAAATGTTCTGTCGTGATTGAGCAGCGGCTAAAGCCTGCATTGTCGAGATTGGTGTATTTGTTGCTTGCGATTTCATGGGAAGCTCTGTGAACTCACTGGTGGGTTGTAGGTTTGTACCTACAGTCATTGACTGTGTCTGCAGCTGCTTTGCGTCTGGCATTTTTGGGTATAACGGATAAAAGTTAGATTTTCTAGGAAACGATTTGTTATCAATTAGATTTTGTCTGGTTTTTGACCAGCCGGTCCTATCAGTTAGTGACGAGGCAGAGTTTAAATCTGACTGATCTTGAGGTTGTTTGTTGTAATATGCAGCATTTTTTACCTGATGCGGAAATATGGCACCCCCTTTAGGGGATGTCACTGGAAAGTTAAGAGGGTAAACCAACTTGCCGTTCATTTGACTTGGCTGGAAACCAACTTGAGCTGGCTGATTTTTTCCTGCTGTCCAAAACTTTGATGGAAACATTTCCAAATTCTGTTTTTGAATAGGCATATTTACACGGTTTGCGGCTTGCAATGGCGTTTGTTGCTGCAGTTGAACCACTTGTTGTTTGTTAAGTTGTTTCTGAGCATAGGATGTCATTCGCTGGTTCACGGGAATACCCTTTCCAACTCCTCCCACCGGAGACACCATATTATCTCTTTGCGCAGTTGAAGGCAATACAAAGCCGCTTTGCTGTCTTGTAAATTGATTCTGTTGTTTTAGTGCTGTTGTTGGTCCACCATCGCCTAGCGTATAGTAACGGCGTTGATACGGAAGTAAATTTGAAGCTTGGAACGCTCTTGAAAAGTTTGGGTTAGGTTTTCGCTGTTGCTTCACCGTAACGTGATTAACGTTATTGGTCTGATGAGGAGGCCACGTTCTAGTAACAGATTGTTTGACCGTACCCGCGTCTGGCAATTTGCCTTTTGGCCTACCGAAAGTACCAAAAGAACCTAAAGTGATCAAATTAATTTGTGGCCTCAGTCTTTGCATTCGTGCCTTCTGTACAGGGACTCCACCTGTAACTGGTATTTGTACAGGGACTCCACTTGTAGCTTGTGTTTGTACAGGGACCTCACCTGTAGCTTGTGTTTGTACAGGGGCTCCTGTAGCTGGTGTTTGCGCTCGAAATTGGCTGTTTTCGTTCCCACCAAAAGCTGCTAGTATGTTTTCAAGATTCTTGGAAATGAATGCCGGCGATGGAGCACTTGCTGGACGAGCTGGGGAAGCTCTAAAAGCATTTGCAGCAAATGAGGGAAGCCGATAAGAGCCAGTTCCTTTTGCCTGATATGGTTGTTTAGCTCGGTAGACTGGTGCCCAAAGTTTAGCTGCAGTAACAGAGGAGAAACTCGGCTGCACACTAAAAGGAGATGGAATTGTTGCTTGTCCTCGTGTGGCTGCTTTTTCTTGGCTTATTTTGACTTTCGCTGCAATGGTAATAAGAAAATTAAATTGATTGATGATGAATAAATTCAAACGTTTTTCCTTACTAATAAATGTCTGTACAATCGAAACATTTGGTTTCATCCATTTTTTCCAAGTCCAGACCAAACATAAAGCCGCTAGAAAAGCGATTTCATTGTCTATTTTTCTGAAGGGATTGTTCAGCTTAACAATCGTTTGGATGAAATTATCCCATTTTGTTATGAAAGCCTTTGCAATTGTAAGAGCTGTACAGAATTCCTTGTATAGCATTTTTGAAACTGTAATCCA
This sequence comes from Hydrozoanthus sils, assembly GCA_027575215.2. NCBI lineage: Eukaryota > Metazoa > Cnidaria > Anthozoa > Zoantharia > Hydrozoanthidae > Hydrozoanthus > Hydrozoanthus sils. Next base: position 6,357 of record JAOBRD020269494.1, on the reverse strand, counting down.
TAAAAAGCATAACTACTAAAACCAGTTTTGACACAACGATTTCTCTATGATAGGAGGATAGAGAAAATTTATTTGAAAATTGCTGTTGCGTTGCAGGATTAGGAAATAGAAAAAGAGACTGTAAACGAAAAGCTACTGGGAGTTAGGAGTGATTAACTTGATTGAGTTAGACTGCTAGACAAAGACCTTAGCGCGAATTGAGTCTCATTGTACATTTAAACACCGTCGTAAACTTTTTAAAAAGTAAAATCTCCTTAACTAGACAATCAAACTTGTTCTGGCATTTTTTCAACAGCCTAACACAATAGCGAAGTTCATGTGGAACCATGCCTGCGTGTCTTTTGTCGTAGTGTCTGCGAATTGAAGTAGCCTCGCTTCTATGTCCATCCACGCGTGCCAAAGAAATCCACGAGTGAAACCGACATACCATGCATCGCACTGGTAAAGTTTGGTTGCACTGACTTCCCTTGAGAATGGCGCTGAAGCGTCGGACTTTCTTGTTGTTAGTTTTTCCAGCATTTACCTAAAATATTTTGCAATTTTTTGACGAAGTACCGAAATAAGGAAGTTGCATAATGAGCAGTTGCTAGGAGACTCGGTTACTTTGATTTTTTAGGATTTTAGTAGACACAAGTCAGACACAGTTGTACTACCCATTAATCCACAATTTATCTTTAACAAGTACTTACGAAAATAAACTCGACAGTGCTTCATCAAGACCAAGATTTCAAGGCGTGGTAGCTCAGCTGGAAAAATGTAGAACTCGTCCACCATTCCTCTTAGCAGTCGATTTCCAAATGGGTGCTCGTGTTTACCTTTAAAATTATAAATTTAAAGCTGACATGGTTAGCTCGGTTTAGAGAAGAAAAGAATTACCGAACAAACATCATCAGTTCCATTGAGTTTCTGCAACTTTAGCTAACGAACAGCAGATGTATCTGAAACAGTATTGAAGTTTATGGACTAAAACATTATGATCTAGTCAAACTAAGACATTATGCATAGTCTGTGGGCTAAAACATTGTTGTCTATGGCCCAAGACGTTATAGTTTATGGGCTATAACATTTTGTCTACAGCGTAAGACACTCTGATCTATAGGCTAAAACAATGCATGAGTCTTGGGCTTAAAGAGAGTGGGTAGTATCCTTGGACATTTATAACCTAACTTCATCAATACAATGACATCTCTGGTCAAAATTTGAGTTGAGTCAAAAGATGAGCCCAGCAAAGTTAAAAGTTAACCTTGAGTAAAGAGAGGTATTTAGCGACAATTATAAAGAACAGCTCTGAGTGAAGAGAAGTTATATCAACGAGTTACGTTAGAGAATAGCCCCGAGTAAAGAGAGGTTATATCAACGAGTTATGCTAAAGAGTAGCCCAGAATGAAGAGAGGTTATATCAACGAGTTACGCTAAAGAGTAGCCCTGAGTGAAGAGAGATCAACATTTTACATTAAGGATAGGAGGTTGAATCTGTTTATCAATGAAAAAAGCTGTTAGTTTACCGATGCCAGTTTTGAGACCCCAGTCTTGTGAAAGTAGTCCGGAGCCGTGTTCTTCTTGCTTGAGATCACCATTTACGTACACCTTCAAGACAAATGCCAACATCTGAACTCATGTTAAGACAGAAAAGTACATTCAGTTATTTCATTTCCAGTTTAAGAAACTTCAGACCACTTTAACATAGAGGCTGAACTCTAGTAACATGTATCTGGTGAATTTCTACGAGCAACCCTGTGAAAAGGGTTACTAGGCCGATATTTTCAGTTTGGGTCACGAGCAAGTTACAAGATCCAAAAACAGTAATCAGAATAACAATTATAATGATGATAATAGACCCCATGCACAAATTGCGGCGGTTTTACTATTCTTTTGACTACATTCAAATTAACGCTACTAGCCGCGTTCTTGAGTTAAACTTTCAAAAGGTCATGTTAGCAAAAACGAGGCTATTGGGGATAATTTGAATGTAGATAAAAGAATATTAAAATCGCCGCCATTTTTGGTCTGTAGTAGTGGTAACTTTCGTAAAAATTTTACTAGTCTATAGCAAACTTTTGAAAATGTTTTAACTTAAAAGTATTTGTGCAAAGACAAGGTGTTGTGTGGAGGCGCGTTCTTCAAAAAATTTGTACAAAGGCAAAGGCGCGTGCTTCAAATTGTTTGTACAAAACCAAGGTATTGTAAAAGACGCGTGTGCTTGAAATCTCGTCAGACTCACTCTTGCCCTTCCAAGGTTAGCGTTGTAGGTGGCGGCGATTTGTGTCCACATACTTTCCTTGATGACTGGTTGGGTAAGGACACTGAAGATAGTTCGGTGCCGCTCATCGCGATGGAACCAACGAACTTTACCATTATCAATCTCGAAATGGTACTGACCGTCTCGATGGCTCGAATGACTTCCCACAGTGTCAAATATCGACTGGATTCCACGGTTGGTGTCTAGTTTGATCCAAACAGCTATTGTTATTCCCCGCCGTGGAATCCTCTGAAAGTTTGCCCCATCGAACAAAACATCTCCACCTGAGTGGCAAAAACAACAAAAGACTCTAAGCGCAACATCGATTTTGTTTGGTAGCCTTTTGTAATCTTCATTTTAGCGTTTAACTTTCACTAAACCACAAGAGCCAACCCAATGAGTAGATAAAATAAGTGATTTCAAAGCTATCTTTTTAATATTTTTATCTTTTATAACAGGCTGTATGTTTTTTTTGTAACAGGGTTACATGAAACAACTCTGAGCCCATTTGACCCTTTTTAGGGAGGTGGCACTTCTGTTTGGTTTGACATCCAACAGCTAAATTATCTATTTTACTGACTGTTTTATGTGATTTCCCTTTATATAATTAAACAATTGAGAAAATTTTTTAAAATCAGTTCAAAGTTTTACAAAAAGTTGTTTTCTATAAAATTCTAGATACTTACAACTATGGTTACAAGACAATTTGAAGTATCATTTTACAAGGGTCGTCATATCATTATCTTTGGTTGAAGCTACGTTTGCCCCTTGAGCTAATTTTTTTTTTCATTCTAACTAGTTTTCAGCCCTACACAAGTTTTCATTTACCCAAAAGGTTGACTGCATCCCCACATTTCCCCCCACGAGGTACGATCTGCGCCCCATTGGCTAGCACTGCGTTGTTCCCGTCTCCAGTATCATCTTGTAACGTGGCACTTGATACGTGGTCAAAGCTTACATGGACCGAAGGAGGGGTGTATTCTGGGAAGAAATAAGTTGGTAAACATAATTTTGTCGACAACAGACTTTGTAGCCTTTGCTGATTACCGATCAAGATTCAGTGAGAGTAGAGGCTTGTAATTTAGGAAACAGCAACACTGCGCGTAGCAGTTGCTTTCCATTAATCCACAAAAATCAAGGAGCCTGGCCTACAGGGGACCACGTGTTTTGTTGCCTTTGATGTTATATCTTCTAGAAAATATCTGAAATAAAACAAAATAAAGAAAGAAAAGATTGAGAGTCATGAAACTGCATTTTTGATAGTCTCTTTTTGGGCCATCGTGGTAGGTTGTATCATGTTGTAGCCGTTTGTCTTGTTTCTCACTTTTTCTTTAATTTCATGTTTTCATATCTTCTTTACAAGCTTTCGGAAGTCCTGCCCTCTATATTCATATATATCTTCTTCATGTGAAGAAGATAGGAAGACAAGACACAACAAAAAACGTTGGAAAGACCACCAACGGCTGGAATATGGTAAAACTGCCTTTTGGTACCTATAGCAAATATGAAGTTCTAAAAGGACTGCAAAACTTTCTCTTACCTTCACAAAACTGTCCAACATAACCCAAGCGACACACACACTTGGAAATGCCCTCTTTGCAAGTGCCTCCATTCTTACAAGGGTTAACATCACAAGTCCAGTTGATGTCTGCCTGAGTTCTCGCTACAGTGAGTGCAAGAAATGGTTAGAACACCTCAATATTGTTCTTTTGGCATTGGCAGGGGTATAGAATTATAAGAAGCTACATCAAGACAGTTTTGTTGAAAGATTGGAGTTTACAAGTAGCGTATCATGGTCGATTTGCTGGTTCATAAGGATTCACAAGCTCATTCTAGAGCATTAGTAATGTTGATAGGAACATCATCAAACACAGGAAACAATACGCCGACTGGTAAGTCCAGTTGGTAAGGCGCCAGTCTGTCGTGCGGAGGCCTGGGTTCGATTCCTGGTGCCAGTCCTTTACACCTGTAAACGGTTGGACCATCGCGTCTTCTCGGATAAGGACGTTAAACCATAGGCCCCGGGTGGCAGACCTCGAAGAGAACCTCGAGTCCTGCTACTTGTTTTATTGTGACTCCTTGAGTCAAAATGTTATTAAAAACAAGAAACAGAAAAAAAGTGCAAGTTCACGGTATCTTTAAGGGTTTTTACCCTAACATGATCTGTTGTCGATCTTTAAACTTTTCATTTCTTTCCTTGTACTCTTACATGTTCTATTGCCAGAGGAAAAGCTAGCTTTATGCGCTGGTCTTTCTATGAGGAGAAGGAAAGGTTTTATTTGGCGTGTCCTAGCGTGCGCTTACCCCAGCATTCCAGGCCGTCACCAACAAAGCCGTTCTTGCAAATGCAGTGTCCTCCAACACAGTGAGCTCCTTTTCCGCAGTGTTTGCATTCCTCTGACAAAATTCAAAATTATTCATGAACAATAGCTCGATCTATAAATTGTGCACCCCACACCCAACTTTTCTGAGCCAGCAAAGTTATGAACTTGTCCACTTCAATCAGTAAACTGGAGGTTATTCTTTATTTACACCGTGTGCAAAAAAAGTGCTTCTCCGAAATCAGAAGTCGGGAAATACTAACAAAAATCAGTTACCTCCTTTTCCTGGAAAGAACTTTGGCGCCGAGGAGTACTTGTATTCTCCAATTTCTGTTGAAGCATAATAGCATTAACAAGGAAGTCTTCGATGTGAGTTGTTCATTTTGTCCCGTTCAGTCCCTAAATTTGCAAGCATCATTCGCTGCTTTTAACCTCTCAAATGAAATTAATGAAAGTTTGTTTGTTTTTAAGAAATCTCTCCTAATTGTAGTGAACTTAGCTATGCTTTTGTCACCAGTCCATTTTGTCGAGACTCGTACAAACCTACAGTGAGAAGGGATTTACTATTGACTGACATAACTTGTTATTCTCCCATGTCATTACACAAAAACAGTCCTAAGCTACAGTGTGGTTTAGATAAACTAAAAATTCTTGTCTGTCGTCCAATTCTCCAATGTATGTCCTTCTAACCCTGGGGTTTTTCAACTTTCTCGTACTTGTAAAAGGTTTTCCTTCTACGTCCTTCTCAAGCTCCTTTCACGTACAAAGCACGCACTCCATTTGTTATAGCTTTTAAAAGTACTTTATGCACTAAGCTTTTCATTTAAATGTTAAAGATAAATACTAAGTAAAGAGTAAGCAGGCAAGGGTCAGTCGATCATAGTCAAACCTTCGCATCTAGGTCCTGAGAAGTTAGATGTGCAGAAGCACTCGTATCCCCCGTCAAGCGACTCCAGACACATGCCGTTGTTTAAACAAGGGTTTGGTTTACAGCTGTCGGCTATGGATGTCACGTTATTGTCTGTCAGTTTATCAGGTTGGTTATAATGTCGTGAAGTACGTATCAACAAAGAATAAAGAGCCCAAAGGTGGCTGGTGAACTAGTAAAGAAGCAATATAATTTGTAGGTGTATTCATTAGCGAGCGCAAGTGTGAGGTGGCCGGATCACGTGGTGGGAGTAGCCTTTAGGAATGAGTACCCCCCCCCCCCAACTAAATTTTTGTTCCGCTGCAGATGAGGCAAATAGTTTTTTTTAATAAAGTATTTTAAAAGGTTTTCAACACTGTGGTCATCTTCAGTACTGTTGTCATCTTCAGTACTGTGGTCGTCTTCAGTATTGTGGTCATCTTCAGTATTGTGGTCATCTTCAGTATTGTGGTCATCCTCAGTATTGTGGTCATCTTCAGTACTGTGTTCATCTTCAGTATTGTGGTCATCCTCAGTATTGTGGTCATCTTCAGTATTGTGGTCATCTTCAGTATTGTGGTCATCCTCAGTATTGTGTCATCATCACTACTAAGGTCATCTTCAGTACTGTGGTCATCTTCAGTACTGTGGTCATCTTAAGTACTGTGGTCATCTTCAGTACTGTGGTCATCATCACTACTAAGGTCATCTTCAGTACTGTGGTCATCTTCAGTATTGTGGTCATCTTCAGTATTGTGGTCATCTTCAGTATTATGGTCATCTTCAGTACTGTGTTCATCTTCAGTATTGTGTTCATCTTCAGTATTGTGGTCATCTTCAGTATTGCGGTCATCCTCAGTATTGTGGTCATCTTCAGTACTGTGGTCATC